>JASPKP010004934.1:0-16727 GCA_030674155.1 Stramonita haemastoma | reverse complement strand
GTTAAATGACGTCTGATTCTCATTTGCATACAGTACCCCCCTTTTCTAACTGACCAAAATGGCGGCCTTAGCGAGTCTACACATAGATGCTTCAGACTTGCGAACGTCGATAGAGATTTTCGATGTGTACAGCGCATTTACACTCACATCTGAAGAAGTAAATGCTGTGCTTTTATTTTGTACGTAGTTACTGTCGAATCTCGATGATTTTAGATTTAAAAACTTATCGTTGATCGCAAGTTTATCCCGGACTGGGATCGCAAGGAGCGAAGAACTAGGTCATCGAAGGGTGCTCTCAGAATTTATGAGCTCGCCTGAAATTTTTCTATTATAACAATAAATGAGGGTGATGATTCTATTCTAAATAGTTTCTAGTAGTGTTTGTTTTTTTCTTAGGATCTGTACTTTGTTATATCGTGCCGAAATGTTCGACGAAACATCGTGAAAACAAATGCAAGAATGATAACTCTTGCCTCGATCTAATTTCTAATAGAGATTTGGCTGATTTTGTTTACCGTTTGTTGTGTCTATGTGCATGTAAGACCGCATTTTTAACAGAAATAGTGATTTAACGATTAGAAATCACTCCTGAATGCATCCATTTAAAAACATGCAAAACAAAACTTTTTTTTTTTTTAATCAGAGCATACAAGTGCTAATCAAATTGAGTAAAACTTTGTTCTCTCTGTTGGTTTCACATTTTAAACAGTGCATGAACTTTCTTCACTTCTTTTTCATTAAGTTGTTTTGTTTCACCAAACATGTAGTTAGAAAGAAAAAAAACACAAGAAAAACTGAAAACTTTGTAATGATTTTATTGTGCACAAACAAGCCTATTCAATACTAATTTTTATCACACACACACACACACACACACACACACACACACACACACACACACACACACACACACAGTCACACACACAGTCACACACACACAAATACAATATATATATATATATATATATATATATATATATATATATATATATTATATATATATATTACACACACACACACACACACACACACACACACACACACACACACGATTCACACACACACACACACACACACACACACACACACACACACACACACACACACACACACTCACACACACACACACACACACACACACACACACACACACACACACACACACACACACACACACACACCACTCATACCTCTACAATTTATACTTGCATGTATGCACACTTAAATAAAATGTATAGACACTAAGAATACACACAGATTAGGCAACTCACAAAAATGTCCAAATTTGCATTTTTAATTGTACAAGAAAAATGTTAAAAAATACAACACTAATAAGTCTATATCATACAGGCATTGCAACAGTATGTCACACAGTGAAAGATATTTCAGCAGAGGTCTAGGAGGTCTGTGATATATTTAGGAAGAAACTATGCAAAGGTTAAAATCACTGGGCACAAAAAGGATACATGAAACATCACAATGCAACATGCTCACCAGAAACCTTAAAAAAAAAAAAATTAATAAAAGAACACAGATGATCACATGAGTACACCTATGATGTATTGTACAGAAGATGCTTGACAAGACAGGGGGGGGGGGGGGGGGGGGGGGGGGGAAACAAACAGAATCACTTGGAATGGCCTTATAAAGACATGCGCATTGTTTCAAGACAAACATTTTGATAGGTGTACCATTTTTGTCAGTCAATTAGAAACATATGATGTTAATGCCTATGAGGGGGAGGGGGGCTGAGTGGGGGGGGGGGGGGGTGAGTGGGGGGGGGGTGGTGAGTGGGGGGGGGACCAGAATAACTTGGAATGCTCTTTAAAAAGACTCACTGTTTCAAGACAAATATTTTGATAGGTGTACCATTTCTATCAGTCAATTAGAAGCTGAGATATGATGTTAATGCCTATTGAGGGGGGAGGGGGGAGAGGAGGGTGGGGGGAACCAGAATCACTTGGAATGCCCTTTAAAAAGACTCACTGTTTAAAGACAAATATTTTGATAGGTGTACCATTTCTATCAGTCAATTAGAAGCCGAGATATGATGTTAATGCCTAGGGGGGGGGGGGGGGGGGGGGGGGGGAGAGAAGTGGAGGGGAAGAACCAGAATCACTTGGAATGCCCTTTAAAAAGACTCACTGTTTAAAGACAAATATTTTGATAGGTGTACCATTTCCATCAGTCAGTTAGAAGCCGAGATATGATGTTAATGCCTATTGAGGGGGGGGGGGGGGGGGGGGGGGGGAGGGGGGGGGAAGAGGAGTGGAGGGGGGGACCAGAATCACTTTGAATGCCCTTTAAAAAGACTCACTGTTTAAAGACAAACATTTTGATAGGTGTACCATTTCTGTCAGTCAATTAGAAGCTGAGATATGATGATATGCCTATGGGCTGGTTTTGTGTTATTATTTGGACAGGTTTTATGCTTCACAAATTGTTGTCATAGGGGTGTTTTGGATCACTGCAGTTTGCCTCTACATGATTTTTAGCTTCTAAAAAAAAATACTTAGCATCTGAGTAATAAGTACAAGCTGTAATATAGCTCTTAGACACTTTTAGGCATTCTTGAGATTTTTACAGGAGGGTAAAGTACCCTTTCAGCTCAATTCACGAGCTATTTTTAGAATTTTTCTCTGATTTTGATGTAAAATTCCATTTGTTTCCTTTGACTTATTTTTCTGCTTTTTAGATATTTGTTTCTTCAAAGTAGCATAAAACAATATAAAACTAGTTTCAGCACTGTCAGGTTCATAATAAGCATGAGGGAGATGTCCAAATAAGGCTTTAAATAACGAAATGACATTTTTATCCCATCTGAAAATTTTTAAAGTGGTATATCTCAAAAACCGTCTAAGATAATGATATGAAATTTTGCATGCTTCTTGATCTTGCTACTATCTTTCATTTGAGATAACAAACATCAGATTCTATGACATCTGAAAAAATGAGTGGTCCTACCTAGTGTAAGTGTGTGTGTGTGTGTGTGCATGTGTGTGTGCGTGCATGCGTGCATGCATGCATGCGTATGTGTGTGTGTGTGTGTGTGTGTGTGTGTGTGTGTGTGTGTGTGTGTGTGTGTGTGTGTGTGTGTGCATACCATGTTCAGTGTAAGAGTGGTTTAGGGATTTTTTGTGATTGTCTTCCATCCTTGGTCACTTTTCTGTTCATATAGTGAAGAACAAATTAACAAACAAACAAAATGAAAGAAAGAAAAGAAAGAAAAAAAAGCTTAGGAAAAGCAAATTGCCATAGGTATGTCCTTGTGTCTAAAATTAAATTTCAATGACAGTATTCATTCTCTCTCTCTCTCTCTCTCTCTCTCTCTCTCTCTCTCTCTCTCTCTCTCTCTCTCTCTCTGGTGTGTGTGTGCGCAAGCATGCGTGCGCGTGTTGTGTGTGTGTGTGTGTGTGTGTGTGTGTGTGTGTGTGTGTGTGTGTGTGTGTGTGTGTGTGTGTGCACACCTACCTAAAAGTCAAATGTCGAGCGTGCTTTTTGGTTTTATTGAATAATTACTGCCTTAAATCTTTGTGTTGAAAAGCAATGATAGTTATATCTTTAAAAGAGAAGTACATAAAGAGATTTGTACTTTTTGCACTGACCATCAGTATCATAACAGCAACAAAATAATTAGACCTCTAGACCTACAGATAGGCTATTTTGTAGACATCACATATGGTAGACATCTGTGTTATATCACATCTCCCGGAAATCAGGCTGTTCCACAGGTGAGCTATGTGCCTTTAGGCCTGTAAGTCTGGTAGGCTACTGTGTAAGGAGCTACTTACCTTGGTGCAAAAATAGTGCTGTTTGACTGGGACTAAGAGAGACTTTTAGCTATTCTCGCGTTGCAAATGTTGACATTTTATGTGCAACGTGGCTTTTGACTCTGACACAGGGGATGAGTGGAGGTGAGAAGTGATGCTGGCTTGTTAAGTTTTTCTCTCCCACTGCCGAACTAAAAGTGTTAGAAGGAGTTGGTGTGATTTATGGGTTTTTTTTTCATTTTAAAAAAAGCTAAGTTTTTGTTGTTCATTGTTTGGGATTTTTTAGCTTTGTTCTGGCAAAGTTACTCAATGTATTAGAGATTGGTAATGCGTGCACGCACACACACACATGCACACTATAATAAACCGAGGCCCCATGTGCAAACGCACGCAGAACATCTTGTGCACACGTTAAATCCTGTTCTGCATTTCGTAAGAGTAGGCCATCGTGTGCTGGTGAGAGAATAGTAAAATGTATGTTCAAGCTCAAGGCCAAACCTGGCGATTTGGCCTTAATTTTGAACGAACATTTTACTATTCTCTTATGCAGCCACACATACCAAAAAAAATGACAAAACAGCAGCGGCAATTAAATATGTAAGGCAAACTTTGCCGAGCAGCAAACCAGATCGATAACACAGTGCCCAGCCAGGAAGTATAAAAAAAAGGGGTAACCACTGGGGAAGCGAATTGGAAAAGAGGTACAAGGGGAGCTTTTGGTGTACTGCCTGTCAAGTACCTGCTAGAAGTCAAACGGTTAAGTACCTGCTAGAAGTCAAAGGTCATTTTTTTAACTGCTGCAAACATAGCAAGTAGGGTTATCTGTTTTTAATACCAGTTTACAAAACTTATTATTCTTTAGCTGTTGTTTAATCTTATCTCTCTCTTCTTTTGTTTCAATTACATCATTCTCACACAAACATTCATCAAAACTATTTCTGTCCTTTGTATAGAACAACACAACCGTTTTAAGCTGTTCTCTAAAGTCTTTTAACACTGAATTATATTTTTGAGTTAACACCCACACACTAACTCCGGCATGTCTTCCGCTAAAAGCTAGCTTAGATAGAGTCTTTCTTTTTTTAATCATGTCTTGTTCGGCTGAACAATCATCTAATATAAACAATGTTTGTGTTCCCTCAAATAGTTTGTAAAAATGCTCTAAGTAATCGCTTAATCTGTTGCTTGGATCAACCAAATAAACTTCATCATCTAGCCATACAAATTGTCTTTCCTTGTATGTTTTATTATACTTCAATGTTGTACAGAATATTACTATATGTTCAAAGTGATTACTGTATATTGTTTGTAAAAGATCAAGAACAAATATTGTTTTTCCACACCCTGTTTGTCCACAAATTAAGGAACAATGAGGATCTTTCGTTAAAAACTTTAAATCTTCCATTTTAATACACAGCATCTTTTAATCTATTGTCTTCAATATTCAACTGAGCATCAGATACCACATACAAATGAATATTAACTGGCTTGTCTTCTTCTTGCTCTTTAAAGATCTGAATAGTTATTCCTTCAGATCCATTTTCAATTCTTCTGCCGCTGCCATGCAACTTGTTGTCTTCAGTTGTTCTAAGGTCTAACCACAAAGCATATTTAAATGTTAAGTATTCTTCAAGTCTAACATCATGAAGATGAAGGTCTTTACTGACTATATCAGCTCTTGGATCTTTTAGTCGTCCGCCAGCAAAAAATTTTCGTGCTTCATCAAAATGTTGATATGGCAAAAGCCCGCTTGCATACACCTGGTTTGGTTGACCTTCAATCGTGCATGTTAACTTTGATATTTTGGGATTGTAGAAACGTTCGCTTAATCTTTGGTATGGTTTTCTTACATCTTCAAACAGCATCAAAATACCTTTCATTGATCTCGCAGGTGTGTTAAGGTTTAAATTCCAAATAGTTTCAGCCCTACTTTTTTGTAATGTGCTGTGATGTAGTACTCTCTCATAATAAATTGCTAACCTTGACTGATACTGCTGTGCAATCAGTCTTGCTAGTTCAGCATGATGAACAATCTCAAACTCTAATGAGATGTCAGAAATTGTATACTTTGCTGAAGTATTCGCTGATTTTATTACCCGACTATAATCATTAAATGTTAATTCGTATGACAACCTGTCTTTTAGCGCTCCTTGATAATAAGGTAAATGTGTGTTCAGCAGTTCAAAGTCTAGTGGTATGCAAAATCTGTTACCATATACTGCAGCAACAGCCTGATCTTTAGTGTTTTCTGCAGCATCTCCAGCACCTATTCTATGTTTAATACCTTTGTCGTCCTGTATTCCCTGGTATACACGATCTTTTCTTTCATTTGCAGTTAACCAGAGATCACAGTAGATTAAAAAGATGTCTGAATTGTTTAGAGATAACACTTCTCTGCCTTCTAGTTTAATAGTAATTTTTTTGACAATTGCCCTACCCAAGTTATTAACCACAGTTCTGTTGGCATCGTCTTCTGATTCAAGGTCTATTTTAAATGCAACCCTTGCCGTGCCTGGCACGATCACATCATTTGCTCCAAGATTAGGAAATCTAATGGTTAAAATTTGATCTTGGTCTATTGTTGATGGATTATTGCTTATGACAATAGACTGCCTAATGCCCTTTACACCAAGAGGCTCTTTCAGTCTTCTGTGCGGATCAAGTATTGTGCCATATGATTGTGCCATTGTTTTTAAATCTTAGATATAAAATTTAATTATTAAAAATATGGCAGGCATAGATGAAGACTATGATGTTTTTGAACCTGGTGATGATATGGGTGAAGCTGTTCCTACTCGTTCACAAACAATTCGGCGTGAACTGGCAGAATCTAAAATAAGATCATTTTATAACAGTATAGGTCAAGATCTGCCTGAAGTACTTGATCCTAATGACTTTGAATTACGAGAGGGTAACCACTTATTTGTAAAGAATGATCAAGGAAATTTTGTGCAGCTAACTACTAGACCAGACTCCACAAAGTTTTTAAAAAGAGTACAATTAAAAGCAGGCTAAGTACTAGTGACCAAAGGCGATTTAACATTATTTCAAGTTCAGAAGTAAGACAATCTGCCATTACCAACCTTCAGAAAACGTTGCAAGATTTACCAACGGACAGACAAGTTCAGTCTGTTCCTCTTAAAGACCTAAGTAGAGCGGCAGACGAATTAATTCAAGAAACAAGTTTTATTGAACCCCAAGAAGAAACAGCATTAAAAACAATTCATGACCCACCACTGCCAATGAGAGAAATAGTAGCCCTCAATGAATCACTACAAACCATCAGAGGAGAACTTATAAACAATCTTGCTAAACTGGGCGAGCTAGACGAACATATAAACAGAGAAAAACAAAAGCTTGCTGATGCAGACGACCTCAACTTAGATCAAGACGTCAAAAACAGAATACAACAGAGACTAAGAGATCTTGAACAAGAGAGGGCTACAAGATTAGAAGTACTGTCTGTAAATCGTGAACAATTACGGACCCAAGTAAACAGAATAAGAGAAACCATTCAAAGAATTTTGTATGAAGACACAACTCTAGCTGAGCGCATAAGAACATTGTTTAGAGAACAAGGAATCACAATAGCAAGCGTTTTAACAGCAATGGGTTTTGCTATAAGTACTTTAGTGTATGCTTTAACTGGTGGTTCACACACGCCGCCAGTGCCACCAACGCCACCTACACCTTCAGACAAATCATGGTTTAAAAAACAATTAGAGCATCTAAAAAATCTTTTACAAAAATTAGCAGCTAAAGCAATTGATGCCCTGCCAGGTATACTGGGCACAATTGTAAGCTGGATTTTGTCTACTGCAAGCAAAGTAGTTGGTTTTATGGCTGACCACTTATGGACATTAGCTGTTTTAGTCACTGGATTACTTCTTAGTAAAATAAAGGGCAGCTAATCCTATAAAAGTTAGTCCAACAACAAGTGCTACTTTTTCAGATTCATGAGCATCATTATTAATTTTTTTAATGGGGCCTCTGCTTTGCCTTGGTATACTTTGTACAGGCCTTGGTATACTTTGTACTGGATCAGAATTTATATCTATATTTTTGCCAAGTTTTTGGTCATCGCCTGCAACAAGGATTTCATTATTATAATTTATTATTGTTCCCATTTGAAGCCAAGATCAGAAGGCAGCATGTATAAACCAATGCCAACAGCAAAGTCTACTTTTGATCTTGCATATCTTAAAACATCTTGATATCGTTTAATACTAGATGGTAAATCAACTGTTGAATTTATTGCATCTTCTAAATTGGCTAAGTACTGTTTTTGTGCATCGAACCCCGTGCTCTGATCCATTATGTTTGATCTTGTTTGTGCTTGTGAACCCAGCAAACACCATACATAAGTACGAATAGAATCGTTTATTCGTTCTATACCAGCCCTAGTAAATCCGTTGCTTTGATCTAAGATAAATGTGGTCCATGCGTTTTTATGTTCTTGCACTATTGACCCCAAACGAACAGCTGTGCCTGAACCAAAGGAAGTATGTCCTGGCCAATAGTCAAAATTATATATTCTGTGTGCCCCCCATAAATAAAGAGAACCCATGCCGTGATTATGATCTAACTTTTGTCTAAGTCTGCTTTAAACGCAACGCCAAATTCATTACAAATACGTTCAAAAGCCTTCATATCCATTCTGTTGTTAAAAGGATTAAAGGACTTGTCATGGGGTAATGGTACTTGGAGTTCAGATAACAAACGCCTGAACTGATAATAAAAATGAAACCTGTACACGGACCTAACCAACAGGTTATGGTGATTTAAGTGGTTTGCATATGATACCCCACATCCAGTTGTTGTGCAGTACATAGCAAAGTTTAATTGATTTTGATAAAACTGCATAGGATGACTAAGCCACATCGTTGCTATGCCATCGTTTTTGATAGGGGGATTTAAATATTTATTTAGCGGGCTACTTACTTTTACTTTAAAACTCTCTGACTGATTCACTGCAACAACTAAACTATTGACTATTAAGTTTTTAGGATTACCCACAGCGCCAACTGCATATTTTGCTTCCTTGTTATATTTGAACACATTCATTTTTTTTATGTAATATTTAAAAATGTTCATAACTTTAACAAACCAAGGACCTATTGCTTTAGATTATCCGCTTGATAACAATCATGGAAACTTGCAAGCAGCTCTACACGAAATTGTTTACAAAGTTAAATGGTTTAATATAAGCAGGGAAAAAGAAAACAATTGGGTTCAAAGATTAGATCGCCATGGAAATGTACGAAGTCTTTTGACCATACCAGATGGTTATTACGGATTTTGCACTCTTAAAGAAATACTAAGTGACTATGGAGTTGATCTAAAACTTAATGATGCAAACCTAAAAATAATGCTAACATTAAAACCAGACCCAGATCTTCAACCAGAAATCTTTAACTTTGCAGGAGCCTAGCTAAAATGTTAGGGTTTCAAACTAGTAATAAACCAATATATGCACTTATAGGTGTTCAAAAGAATAACACTTTCGAAGGAGAAAATCCCATTGACCTTGCAATCAATTCATTGATGCATATACACCTAGACCAACTAAACACTAATGAAAACTTGTACAATGGCCGACCATCAACTATTCTGAGAGTTATTCCAGCAGGTAATGCATCATACTGTGATGTTAAGATTCAAACATTTTCTAACTTACAGTTTAAACCCTTAGTTTGTGGCCATCATGAAAGACTAAGCCTAAGAATTACAGATCAAAAAGGTAAAGATGTAATATGCGACGACTTTTATGTTGTTTTAGAAATTAAATAAAATCAGCCATGTAAAAAACAATGTTCCAGGCGACGACTTTTATGTTGTTTTAGAAATTAAATAAAATCAGCCATGTAAAAAACAATGTCCCGGGGGCCAGAACTGCCAGTTATGCGCGCACCTATTAGATGTATTACTTTTGAACTTAAAGATCTAGCAGACGCACAAGACTTTGATCTAAATGGAGAGATTGGTGAAGTTTATGGATTTGAATACACTGAAGACGGTTATTATAAACGTAAAGAGATAAGTGAAGGCAAAAAGAATCCTAAGCTAGAGCAACTGCGTAATGTAGAAGTAGAAAACATTGATAACTTAGAATATAAACTTGTTCGGAAAGAAAACAAATGGCACCTTATTCCATTCATCGACTGGGAAATCAAATTTGAATTTGTAAGTCCATACACTTTCTTTGACAAGGAAGACATTTCAGGAAGGCATTCAATGCTGGTCCATTGCTTATTAGTCTTATGCCTGATAAACAACAGCAGACGTGAAATCGAAATTGTTCTCTTTGAAAAGAAACAGTACTTGCTACACAGAAAAGCATCTGTAACTAAAATTTCCACCACTAAATTGCAGTTCATGCCTGAAATGCCTTTACCAAACAAGTTCACTATGATATTTGACATTTCTATACAACGTGATATCACTGGTGATGATGGAGTTGTAGGTGTTAGTGATAATCTAATAAAAGGAATTAGAATTGCTTGGCAAAATTTAGGTGTTGACACATTAAGAATAATTGTAGCTATTCAAAACAATGGTGATGAAATAAAGGCCGTCTCTTCCAGCGACAAGGTAATCCTAAACATTCAGCAGAATATTCTAACTGAATTAACATATATTAATCTTACTCACTTAGATCTTATTGGATTCTACTTTACTGAAAGCATTTTTACTGAAGATATTCTAACTGAAATAACTACATTAAATTAAAATATTTTTTATTATTTAAAAAAAAAAATGTCTCATGTTACAGTGTATCCAAAAATACCAAAAGAAGAACCATTGGATGACAGTGCACAATCCTTCAGGCTGTCCAACATTACACAAATACAGCGTGAACTAGAGCAAGACCTAGCAAAATACAACAAAACCAAACGATCATATTCTTCTCTTTTTAATGCGTTAGCATACATTAACAGCGGAACGGCAACTGCTGCTACACTGACATCAGGAACAAGTGTAGGTCTTTTAGCAACAGGCATTGGGAGTCCAGCAGCTGTTATGCTTGGTGCTGTTTCAGTAGGCTTTGGATTATGTTCGTTAGCTTTGAGTGTTGCTTACAAAAAAATAAAGCCAAAGTTACAAAAGCACACAGCTATGGTTCAGTTAGCAACTGCTAAACTTAGTTCATTCAGACTAATAATAAGCAAAGCCTTAGCAGACTCTAAGATTACAGATGAAGAGTTCAATCGTTTGCAAGCAGACTATGATGATTATAAACGGCAAAAGTTTGAGATGCAAAAAAAGTCTCGAGTCGCTTTTTCTCAACAGCCAGACTTGGAGTCAATAAAAAAGGAATGCCTAAAACAAATGAGCGAAAAATTAAACTCTGTTCTAAAGACCTAACTGTAACGTGGGTGTAATCGTGTGTTTACAGTAAGTTATAATTCCAAATGCAAAAATACTGTGGATTATGATTAAAAAAAACCCCAATTGATTTTCAATTTAAGTAAATATTTTGAGTTAGAAATAGAAACTCAATATGGCAGAAATTCCCAGTTTTTTTGAAGATACTAACGTAGTAATAACTCCTGCTAGGGGTGGCCGTAAAATTTCCAGTATATTTCAAGAGACTGACTTAGAAATAATTAATAACACTAACTCTTATGCAAGCATTCAACATGCTATTGCCCAAATACCAGACAAGCTAATAATACCCCTCCAGTTAAGGTGCAAATAGCTATGAACATCGAATATACTACTGTGTCAGAGGAAACCATACAAGCGTGGGTGTCAACTATGCAGAAAGCTGTTTATTCTTACAATGATTTCACTGCTAGCTGGGCTGATGAAATGGTTGATCGGTTTAACATGGCTTCAGAAGAAGCAAAACTGAGAGGTTCTGGCTGGACAGAAGGTAAAGTATTGCAGATCAAATTATACCAGACTAAGTTTTTCCCATTTGTTGGTAAGTCTTACATTCCTTTACCTAGAACACTGGTTTTAAAACGTGCAGTCTTAAACATTAAAAATGATGATGATAAATGTTTTATGTGGTGTATTCTAGCAAAGCTTTATTATGTTCGAAAGAATGCGGAGAGAGTCTCCAACTATGAACAATACGAACATGAACTTAACTTTAATGGAATTGACTTTCCAGTGGGATTAGAGAGAATCGAACAATTCGAATCCCAGAACAAACCAATCACTGTAAACGTATATACATGGTCTGAAGAAGATGATCTTCTGCCGCTTAGAATATCCAGCGAGTCACCGACTGTAGGAAAGCCCCATGCCAAACATGTTGACTTACTTTTAGTGACAGATGGTGCAAAACAGCATTATACTTTAATTCGCACAATGAGTAGACTACTAGCATACACAACAGCAAATTGTAAAAAACAAGAGTTCTGCAGAAGATGTTTAGTAAGGATTTCATCTATTGAAGCAGCCCTTAAACACAGAGAACATTGTAAGAGCTCTACTGACTGTATTACAAAACTTATTACTCCAAAACCTGGTAGCACAGCAAGCTTTAAGAACTGGAAAAAATTACAGCCCAATCCTTACGTTGTTTATGCTGACTTCGAATCTATTATAGTTCCATACCAAGGACCTAAGCCAAAAACATTACCTAAAACTGCTGTAGTTAATAATCATCAAATCTGCTCGTACGCTTTTATTGTTGTTAGGTCAGATGGCGAACACACAATACCACAGCTATATAGAGGGCCTGATGCAGCAAAACACTTCTTAGAACAAATGAAAAAATTACGTGTTGACTTATCTAATCGACTCAACCTTTCTAAAATTATTATGACTACCGAAGATCAAGAACAATATAATTTAGCAAGACATTGTTGGATCTGCGGCCATACATTAGAAAACACAGAAGACAACCCAACTGTAAGAGATCATGATCACATCAGTGGTAAGTTTAGGGGAGCAGCACATTCTAATTGTAACCTGCAGCTTAAGTTTGAACCAAAGACTTGGAAATTACCCATCTTCTTCCATAACTTACGTGGGTATGATTCCCATCTTATTTTACAGGCCGTAACTGATGAATTTCAAAAGGTTAGTTGTATTGCCCAGTCTTCGGAAAAGTACATGACGTTCACTCTAAATTATTTATCCTTCTATGATTCAGCTCAGCACATGATGGGTACATTAGAATCCTTGGCTGCATCACTGAGCTGTTGTCCTATTACAGAAAAATACTTTGATCCATCTCTAGTGCGTAAAGGCGTTTATCCTTATGAGTATATGAACAGTTGGAATAGGTTTGATGAAGACGCCCTACCACCTAAAGGCGCATTTTTTAGTAGTCTAAAAGGTAAAGACATTAGTGACTCTGATTACCAACATGCAAAGGCAGCATGGGAAAATTAAAGTGTAAGACCATGGCAGATTACCATGACAACTACTTAATGGCTGATGTTTGTTTGTTAGCAGATGTCTTTGAGAACTACAGAAAAACATGCAAAAAACATTATAGTCTGGATCCCTCTCATTACATTTCTGCACCTGGTATGAGTTGGGATGCGTTCTTAAAGTTTACAGGTGTAAAGATCAACCTGCTGTCTGACCTGCCCATGCTCCAAATGATTGAGGATGGACTGCGTGGTGGAATCAGCATGGCATCACATAGTTACTGTAAAGCTAACAACAAATATTTAGATGACTATGATCCTAATAAACCATCCAACTATATTATGTATTTAGACGCTAATAACCTATATGGTTGGGCTATGTGTCAGTCACTTCCTTTACGCAATTTTTAAAATGTTACCAGGCCCATTTGATGTAAATGAATTTCTGAACACCTTGCGGACAATGTCCCCTGATCAGCCATTGGGGTTGATTGCAGAAGTAGACTTAGAATATCCAATTGAACTTCATGACCAGCATAACGATTATCCATTAGCAGCAGAAAGAAAGAAGATAGGAGCTGAACCACCTAAGCTTGTGCCAAATCTGTTAAACAAAAAAAAGTATGTCTGTCATTACAGACTACTCCAGTTTTACCTAAGACATGGACTCTGCCTTACAGCCGTTCACCGAATGATTTGGTTTGATCAAGGGCAGTTCATGAAACCATACATCATGAAGAACACAGAGCTTAGAACTAAGGCAACTGATACTTCAGAGAAGGACTTCTTTAAGTTAATGAACAACAGCTGTTTTGGAAAGACAATGGAGAACCCCCACAAACGTAAAGACGTCAGACTGGTAACTGAAGAGAACCAAGCAATTAAGTTGACATCAAAACCGCAGTACCAGAACTTCAGAAAATTTCATGATTCTTTGTACGGCATTATGATGAAGAAGCTTCGGGTAAATTTAGACAAGCCAGTGTTTATTGGGTTTACTGTGTTAGAGTTGTCTAAGCTGTTAATGTTAGAATTTCTCTATGACTACTTTAAACCATTGTATCCAGAGTCTAGAGTCCTGTACACGGACACTGACTCGTTTATTCTGGACATTCCGACTAAAGACTTTTTAAAAGACATGGAGACAGAAGTAGCTAAGGGATCAGACAGTTGGTATGACACATGTGATTACCCTAAAGACAGTCCTTTACATTCAGTTGTAAATAAAAAGGTTATTGGTAAGATGAAAGATGAAATGAATGGAACTAGAATAAAAGAGTATGTTGGTTTGAGAGCAAAAATGTATAGTGTCGCTAGTCAAACTAGTGTTATTAAAAAAGCAAAAGGGATCAGCAAACCTGTAGTTAAGATGGCTATATCACACGACAACTATAAAGAAGCACTCTTTGATTCTAAAGTGTTTCATCATGACAATGTAAAACTAAGGTCTGAATTGCATCAGATCAACACAACTGTTGTAACAAAGAAGTCATTAGATTCTAACAACACAAAGCGCGTGTTTGTACACCCAGAGTGGTCATATGCAATTGGTCATTGCAAAACAAAAAAATAAATAGCTTACATTTATTTACTCATATATAAAAACAGCACCTTTTTTATTATTAAAATAGCTTTACATTTTTTTTTAGTCTTCAAATATTAAAACAGCATGAATCGCTTTTTTTGTTATTAAATAAATATTCTAACATATTGTTTTCATGGGTTTCTAGATCATCGAAATGGTCTGGTGTAAATGGTTTTTATATACGGTCTTCCCATTTAATTCATGAACTGTAAACTGTTGAACAAACATTTGTAACATGGGGGTGCCACGGTCATACTCTCGTTCTTTTAATAGTAATTCTTTATCAGAGCTTTCTAAGTGAACACCAGCATATTTATTTTGCCATTCAGGAAAAACAATGCGCATGCGATTATCACCTGTAATGAAAACATAAGTAATAACAGGACTAGTTGTCTGAGCTTCCATTTTAAACACACAAACGTATACACAAATTAACTAACTGGCGGGATTATTTGGAGTTCTTCCTTTACAAATGCTCTTTTTGGCGCTGGTCGTTTTGATGTAGGTGTTTCTCTTAAATAATACACAGGGGGATTCATTCTTATAACTGTTTTAATTTCATAGGTATCCATGCTCCAGATAGGGTCAGTTGCTCTTCTTCGGCTGTCACCTTCTGCCTCACCTGGTGCGTACAGGTGCCTTACTTTCACTCCAAATGGTATTAGTTTGTCAGTTGTTGAATGTTGGCTGATACCAATCGATTTGAGTTTAATTGCTTTGATGGGTTTTAATCCTGTGGCCTTTGATTCTTCATCATTCATAGCACGCAGTACTGAGGAAAGTCTTCTAACCCAGTCAGTGTTACGAGCATTGTCTAGAATTTCTCTATGGTACTGATATGAGAACAGCCGTTCAGACAACTGCTTGTTGAAGTTTTCCACTAAAGCCTGTGATCTGTGAACGCCTGGAATGCCTCTTTTAATAACAACTCTGTGTTTTAACAGCAGTTGACTAACTTGTCCTTTAAATTCCTTTCCATCATCAACTTGAACCATACGAGGATAAGTCAGTGGACCACGACTGTAAATTTCTTGTAGAGCAACAGCAACAGCAATGGCGCTCTTCTGTGTTAATGGTTCTGCATCTTTGTATCTTGATGCCAGATCAATAACAGTAAGCGCATATTTAAATCTCTTTCTTCTTATTGTGTCGTGAGGCAAATATAAAAGGTCCATTTGATGTGTGTCGTTTGGTATTGTGTTAACAAAGTGGGGTCGTTTTATTCGTTTGGGTGCTGGCAAGTATATTTGCCATACTGCTTGTTTGGACAGCCATGCCTTTGCCGTGGATTCACTAACACCTGCAGCTTCACTAAGCTTTGTAATAGCTGTTAGACCCTTCCAGTAACCTTTGGGTGAATAATAAATTTTAGCTAGCTTAGTGTCCATTTTTTAATACTAACCAATCTTTTGGGCTATAAAATACACAACAGTCATGCCAATCACAATAAAGGCTTTTTCTCCCCCTTTTTGTTTTTCTGTTAGTTGGTAAAGTCTGATAACTTTGGAGGGGCAGATTGTTGCAGTTTTTCACCTGTCACTAAATAGTATTCTTTGATAGCATTGTCGACGTTCTTAAATGTATATGCAGCATGTCCTTGTTGTTTAAGTCTTTCATTAATAAAATCTAACTGTGCAAGTCTTTGTTTATCATAGGCGTCCTGTGCTGCTGCCAGTTGTTCCATTGCTTTGTTATGTCTTTGTCTCTCTTCATCGTTTCGCAGTTTACTAAACATATAATTGCTGCCTGAGAATGCTAATGCATTAACCACAGCACCGCCAACCATCATAACAAGAGAAGCCATTTTTTACATGTTAATATTTTCTGGAATTATTCCTTGTTTGACTAAAAAGTCTTTTGTTGCAATTGAAGCTGTTATTACAGCAACCAATTTTGCAGTCTTCAAAATCTAGTTTTTCCTAGGTCTGCCGCTTTTATTCTGAATAAACTTTTACGAGCATTGTGTAACCAACACTTAATCCCCCAATCACAGCAGAATGGTAGATAAGGTTTACAACAGTTTTTTCAGCACTCATTTTT
>JASPKP010004933.1:0-16728 GCA_030674155.1 Stramonita haemastoma | reverse complement strand
TTTTTTTTAAAAAAATTTTTTTAAAAAATTTTTTTATTTTTATTTTTATTTTGATAGGGAAAAATGGTTAATATTTGAAATTTTTTTATCCCTTCTTTTCCTCTCTCCTTTTCTCTCTCCCCCTCTCTCTCTCTCCTTCTCTCTCTTACTCTCCTCTTTTCCCTCTCTCTCCTCTCCTCTCTCCCCTTTCCCCCTATTTCTCCTGTCTGGTATTTAAAATTTGTATTTAATTATTTCTTTTTTTTTGTTTTTTTCCCCGTATTTCTTAAAAAAAAAAAATTTTTGTTCTTTTTGTTTTTGGGTTGAGGGGATTTTGGTTTTTTCTTGTTTGTTGGTTTTTTTTTTTTTTTTTTTTTATGCCAAAAGAGGGCTGGGTTGTTAAAAAACCCTTTTTTTGTTATGCCTTTTACCCTCTTTAAATAAAAATTTTTTTTTCAATTCAATTCAATTTCAATTCAATTCAATTAAATTCAATTCAATTCTTTTCCCCTTTCCCCTTTTCTCTCTCTCTCTCTCTCCCCTTCTCTCTTCTCTCCCCTCTCCTCTCTCTTTTCTTTTTCCTTCTCCCCTCCCCTTCTCTCTACCTTTTCCTTTTAAAAGGCATCTTTTCTTCTTCCCCTTTCATTGTACATCATGTGGTAAAAACCTGTCTCTGTTTCGGCGGTTTTTGGGTTTTACTTGTGACCTCAGTTTCATTTTCCCCCCCTTTAAATGTTTGTGCCTATGGAAAAAAGATTTTTGTATCTTGAAAAAGGGCCTTTGGGATTAGGGGGTTGCACAGGGGACGGTTTTTTGGGGGGCCCGTTGTGGTGGCCCCCACCTAAATTGGGCAAACTAAACTCAATCGGGCCTCTCCGACCCCAGCTAATACAGTCAATAGTGGGGCTTAGTAGGGGGTTGTGGGGGGTACTTTTAGCCCCGCAATGAACAAAATAAAACATCACCAACGGGGAACCCCCCACCCGGTGCGGGGGCCCCTTGGCGGGTTTGGCCCCTGCGGGGGGGGTTTGTTTATTGGAAGGTTTTCCCCTTTAGATTTCCCTAAAAACGTAAACCGGGTACGACAAAAAGCTTTTGGGGTTTATGGTTTGGGGTGAGGAGATTGAAATGGTGGGCGTGGAAACAGAAGGATAGGTAGGTTAAAAGAATTTTTGGAGGGAAGCAAAAAAAAAGTATGTTGGTTTTGGCTTTACTGGGGGGTTGATTATTTTTTGTGAATTTTCTTTTCTGCAGGATTTTTAAAGCGGTCCGCTTTTTGGGAAAGTTGCATTGTTTTTCAAATATTTTTTTTTTAAAACAAGGTTTTATGTGACAAATTTTCCTCTTGCTCTTTTTTTTTTTTTCCCTTTTTTTTTGGTTTCTTCATTTAATTTTTTTCCCGGGGGGCAATTTGATTCTTGAGATTTGTTCCCAAATTTAAAAATTGTTTTTTGGCGAAAAAACCCTTTTGGCCCTTTTTTTTTTTTGTTTTTTTAAAATGATATTGCTGAAATTATGTACTTTTTTTTTTTTTATTTCCCCTTTTTTTTAATGTTTTGTTGGGGTACTTTCTTATTTTTAAAATTTAATTTCAAATTATTTTTGATTGTTTTTTTCTTGCAAGTTTTTTTTAAATGGACTTTATTGTAGTTCATGAAATTTTTTGGGGGTTTTTTGAAAAAATTGATAGGGGTTTTTTAAAAGGTCTTTGTTTGCAACAATTTAGGGGATTTTTCGGCTCCCCCGGTTTTTTTTTGAAAAACAAAATTACGGGTTTTTTTTTTGTTATTTTTTTCCCCTTTCCCATTTTTTAACTGTTTAATTTTTTCATGAAAAAAAAACAGTTGCCCTCAAGCAGCAAATTTCCTCTAGGGGGTTTTTGTCAGAAATTTTTGTGCGCATAGGGTTTTTAAAAATTTTTTTCCTGAAAAAAACCCTTTTGTTATCGTCTTTTTCGGGAATACCCCTTTTTTCCCGGGGGATTATCGAGGTTAGGTCAGTGTCGGGGGGAAAAATTTGAGTGAAGTTTTTATTACTCCATTTGCACCTTTTTTTTTACATTATTTTTCAAAATTATATTCATCTGTGATTGTTTTTTTTTTGGGTTTTTGATATGAAGGGGAATATATAAATGTAAAAAAGTCCTTTATAAATTTGTAAAATTTATCACTATGAGTTTTTTCTCAGCCCCCTTTTGGGGAAAAAATTTTTTAATGCCTACTTCTCTTTGGGTTTTTTTTATTTTTTGTTGCTGGGGGGCTACTAAAAAACTCCAAACAACAAACAATTACTACTTTTACAAATTTTCTATACTTACTTACTACTATTACTTACTACTACTTACTACTACTTTACTTCTCCTACCCCTTTCTAAAACTATCTACTATACTAATAACCATACCATTTCCCCTTACTTTGCTGTGTGCTGTGTGCTGCTGCTTTTTCTACTATTTTTATTTATTCTCAAAGTGATATTTACAAACCCTACTGCTGGGCACTCCCCAACGTACTACTTTAAATTTGCTGCTGCCACACTGAGTGCTGTGCTGCAAAAAATTTTGAAAATGCTGGTTTATTGCGGGTTTGGTTTGATGGGGGAAACCCTGAAAAGTCCCCCCACCGATTAAAAATTAAGTTACATTTTATGTTATAAAATTTTGGTCCTGTTTTCAATTTTTAAAACTTTCACACTCTTCTAAAAAAAAAAAAAAAAGGGGGGGAAAAATCCCGGTTTGGGAAAATTTCCCCTAATTTGAAAAAAATTCACCCTTCAAATTTTCTTCCTGGAAAGTTGTGTTGACTCAGACTTTCCCGCGTGGATTCCAAAATTTTGGTTAGGTGGGGTGGCGGGTGTTTCGAGTGCCTTTCCCTAAGTTTTTTTTCTTTGGGGTGTTTTGGGATCGGGAAAAAATCTGGGGTTAAGCGGGGTTGCGTGTGTTTTTATGTGTACGTGCGGGGTTTTTTGTTTTTTTTGGGGCCGTTTGTGTTTGGGGTTTTTTGGGTGTATGCGTATGTGTGTGTGTGTGTGTGTGTGCAGGGGGAGATAAAAAGAGAGACAAGAGAAAACGGGAAGAGAAAACCGGGAGAGAGGGACAGGGGGAGAGCCCAAGAGGAGAGAGAAAAGAGAGGGGAAAAGAGATAGATAGAGGAGAGAGAGAGGGAAGGGGAAGAGGGAGAAGTAGGGGAAAGGGAGGGGTTGAGGGGGGAGGGGGGAGAGAGGGGAAAAGGGGGAGAGAGAGAGGGGGGGTTTCATTTATCGTTTTTTCGTTGTTCCTGATTTTCCCCGGGACAAATTTTTTTCCTTTTTTGTTTTTTTTTTTTTCTATTTGTCTCTTTTTTGCCTTGTTTTTCTCTTTTTTGTGCTGTTTTTATTCCTATTTTTTTTCCTGTTTTCTTTTTTTCTCTGTTCTCTTTCTGTTTTTTTTGCCACCGCTGTCTCTCTTTTGCCTTGTTTTCTGTTTCCCTTGTTTGTCTGTTTTTTTTATTTTTAAATTTCTCTTTTTCTTTTTTCCCCTTTTTGGGATTTGCCTCTTTTTTTTTGCTTGTAGGGTTTGTTTCTGTTTTTAAATTTTTCCCCATCTTTTTTGGGTTTTTTATTTTTTTTTGTTTTCTTTTTCTTTTTTGGGAAAAAACGTGTTAAAAAATTTTTTTTTAAAAAGGGCCAACTTTTGTTTTCAAAAATTTTTTTTTTTTAATTTCCAAAAAACAACGGAAAACCTTTATTTTTAAAAAAAAAAAACGGGGGTTTCCCAAAAAATTTTTTTTTTTTCCGAAAAACCCAAAAAAAATTTTAATTTTTAAAAAAAGGGAAACCCCAAAGTTTTTTTTTTTTTTTTTTTTTTTTTCCTTTTTTCCCAAACGCAGAAAAAACCTAAAAAAAGGGAAAAGTAATAGGGCCCCGCGTTGGAAAACCCCAAAACAACAAAACACGCACCAACATTCCCCCCAAAACCCCACACAAAACCCCACACACACAACAAACCCCCAACACACACAACACCCCCACCACCCCACTTATACAAACCCCCCACACACACACCAAAAAACAGCATATAATTTATATATATTAATTTTATGTTTTTATTTATATTTATATTTTTTAATTCTCAAAGAAAACACACACTCTTTGTCTTGCCCCTCTTTTTCTGGCTCTGTGTGTTTTTGGTGGTGTTTTTTCCCCTTCTCTCTTTTGACGACGTTCCTGTCCAAAACCCACCCCCCAAACAACTGTAGACCTTGTTTTTCCCCGGGGACACACATTTTCTACCCTTTGAGGGGCCAGGGGATGATGATGATGATGTGATGATGATGAGGGTTTAGTTTTTAAAGGGCCCCAGATGAAGCATAAAGCCGTAAGAAATAAAACCCCCCGATGAGAATAGAGGGGGCCCCCCCTGGTTTACGGGGGAGAATGTTTGGTGCCGGGATAAATATTTGTACTTTTTTCCTTCTGTTTTTCCTTCGGCCCTGCAGTTCTTTGAAAGGGGGGGACTCAAATTTTTCCCTTTCCCACTTTTTTCCAGACTCTTTGGCTTTTGACCCTTGGGCAGGGGGGGGGTAGCTTCTGCCGGGGACCCCTTGTGTTTTTTAGTTTGAATTTTTAGAGGGGGAAACCCCCGCTCTGACCCGGAGGGGTTTTTGTTTTGAAAAAGGGGATTTAAGTGTAAATTGTTACGGGTCCCCCCCAATAATATGGGGAAAATAGGGGAAAATGTTTCTTTCTTCTTTTTTTTTTGCAAAAAGGGGCCCCCAATTGTTGTATTTTGTATAAAAGGCTTTTCTTTGGGAATAGCTTGGAAGGGCCCGTTATTTCACACTAAATTTGTATTTTATGGAAAAGGGTTTTAAAGGGTTAAAAAAATTGGGGAAAGCTACTGGGAAATTTCTTTTATGGTAGGTCAATTTTGGTCAAGTAAAAAACCCAATTTAATAAATCCGAAAAGGGCGGGTTACAGTTCTGAAAAATAAAAAAACGAAAATTTTATTTGGGGAATTTTTAAAAATGCTGTTAGGTTGTGAAAGGTAAAAAAGCATTTGGGACCCCCACTAACCCTTTCCCCTTTTCCCTCTTTTTCTTTACTTTTTTGCAAATTTTGAAACCCTTTTGCGGGTTTCGGGACTTTTACCCCCCCCTTTGATGGAAAAGTTGTGTTCACGTGCACGTAGGTAAAAATAAAAGGGGGCAAGGGCCCGGGGCTGTGTGGGGGCTGTAAAAAAGGGATCCTGTAGCATGCAGTCCCGGGTTTTTGGGGGTTTCAGAGGGAAAATGGTTCGTGGATGAGTGTCTGCCTTGGGGGAAAAGAAAAGCCCCCCCATGATGTGTTTTTGTGAAGTCTGGGGGTTTGGGCAAACTCGGGGAAATAGCCCATAGCGTGGGACTGCACTAAAAAACATAGGTGTTTGTGTAAAAGGTTAAGTTTTGTGGTAAAATTTTACTGAAAGTGAAACCTCCCAACGGTTTTTTTGGGGGGGGAAAAATTTAATTTTTAAAAAATTTTGATGGGAAAGGGCCCAAATCCAAATCCAAAAATTTTTCCAGGGTTTGGCTTGAACAAAATTTTTAAAAAAAAAGAGAAGTTCTAGGCCATGGTGCAGTGATTAATGCCGGGGGAGTTTCCTTTTGGGAAGTTTAGCAGGTTCGAATCCCATCAGAACTGTTTCAGACTCCTGCTGGCCCCTCCCCAAGAGGGGTTTTTCCCTATGGGTTAATTTTTGGGGAAAAGCCGGGGGGAAAAAAAATAAAGGCGGGGCTTCTTTCCCCCTTTATGGATGAAATTGTTTGAAAGGATTTCTAAATTTTTTTCCTTGACCAGAGCAGGGAACTGTATTTCTCTTCCCCTGGTTGCCCGGGGTTTATATGATGTTTTGTGTAGAGTACATCCTGTAAATTTTTTGGGTTCACAGCATATGCATTTCTTTAGGCTTCTTCTTGACATTTTTTTTCTTTGTAATTTTCAAAATCGCAACAAAAAAAAAATTATCTTTTTGATTCTGTGGGCCCTGTAGCTTGGTCTTGTGGGGGACCTCTTTTTTTAGTTCCCCCCATTTACCCCATGTAGAGGTGAGTTTGTGTCTTAGCTTTCAGGGCAAAAAAAGGTTCCGGGATTTGGTTTTTGGGGCCGGGGAATGGGGGACGTGGTGGGGGGTCGCCCCTCGGAGGGGTTTTAAACCACCCCCGTCTGGCTCCGCGATGAGTTTAATACTTTTGGTTATTAGGGGGTTTTTTGGTGGTTTTTCCTGGTAGGGTTAAGTCAGAACAGGCCCTTCTGAACAACCAAAGTGACCCCTCAATAACCCTGGGCTCCTCGGGAGGGGTTTGATTCCAGGGGGGGCGGTCTGATATTGAGGGGCTCCTTTGGACTTCTGACCCTGGGGGGGGGTGGCATGATGAAATCGGGGACAAGATTGGGGCAAGAAAAATAAAATTGAGGGTCTGGGATTTGCAAAAAAAGGAATGTCACAGGGCGGGGGCAAAAAAATTTGTTTTTTTGGAAGCTAATGGGCCCACCCAGGATGATTTTTTTTCCCCAAATTTTTGTCCTTTTTTTTACACCCAGGGTTTTTTTTTCACACAGGGGTTTAACTTTCCATCTCTCTACCCTTTTGGAAAAAACCTTTTTCGTAATCTCCCCCATGATATGAACGAACCTCTGGAAGTAAGAATTTGCCCTTTACTCACAACCCCAAACAGGGGCCCCAAAAACGATTGCTTTTTCATTTTTCGTGGTTTTTTATTTTAAATTTTTGTGAATGAGCTCGAAATGTGTGAATTTTTTTCTGATAAGTTGAAAGAGAACTACACCCCACACGCCCCCCGCGCGCGCGAGCACGCACGCACGCCCCGCGCGCCCCACCCCACAAAACCCCCACCACAAACAACCCCACCCCACACACACCAACACACACACACACACACACCCCACCACAGATTTTTTCTACGAAAAAATTTGGGGGATGCTTTCCCCGGGAAAGGGTTTTGCGGTTGCCACAAGAGTAGCGCCCTATCTTGAATTTTTTTTTTTTTGAGTGGCGTTTTTTTTTTTTGGGGTTTTTGGCTTTTTTAAAGGGTGGTGCTTTTGGTGTGGGGGTTTGGTTTGTTTTTTGTGTGTGTGTGTTTGTGTGTGTGTGTGTGTGGGGTTTGGGGTGTGTGGGGTTGGGGGTTGTGTGTGTGTGTGTTTTCTTTTTTTTTCCTTTTGTTATTTTTTTATATGACGAAAAAGGGGAGTAAGCACTTTTGCGCTTTTTTACTTTCCGCCCCGGGTTTTGTTTTATGCAGTTTTGAAAATTTTGTCATCTGTTCCCCGGCATAGAGGGCCTACTCTTCGAAAAGCGGAACGGGGTTTAAAAGTTTTGAAAAAGGGAATGTTCTGTTTTTGCTTTTTCACAAGGGGGCCCCCTGGGTTTTTTTAAAGTTTCACCCGATGGGTTTTTTGGGGGGAGAGGGGGAGTCAAAAACTTGATTTTAAACTCCAGGGGGGAAAAAATACCCTGCCCGGAAATGAAACCCGGGGGCCCGTAAAATTCCCCCCAGGGGAAAATGTTAAAACCCAAACTAGGTTTTACCCGTCCCCCTGTGTGTGTGGTGAAAAGGGTGGGGTGTGTGGGGTTTGTGGTGGTTGTGGGGGTTTTTTTTGTGGGTGTGTGTGGGTTTTGTGGGGTTTGTGTGTGTGGGGTGGGGTTGTGGGGGTCTGTGAAAATCTTTTGTGTGAGAGTTAGCAAGCAAAACTGCCTTTTACAATTGTTTGGCATTGTTTTGTCTGGCAAGGGACAGTGTTATTTTTTCCCCGGGATTTTTTCCTTTCTTTTTCCCGAAAAACGTGTGGGGCCCTTGGGGGCGTGCCCTTTTTGGGTTTTTTTATTTTTTTTAAATTTTTTATTTTATTATATATATTTTATTTATATATATAAAATTATATATATATAAATTAGTTTATAATAAAATTTAAAATAAAAAAATATAAAATTTTAAACTAAAAAAAAAAAAAAACCCAAAAAAAAATAAAAGAAAGGGGGGAAGGAAATATTTTTTCCGGGGGACCAAAATTGTACGGGGTTGGGGGGGAGAGGGAGAGAGGGGAGAGGGGGGTTGAGAGGGGGGAGGGGGGAAAGGGGATTGGGGGAGGGGCGGAGAGAGGAGAGGAGGAGAGAATGAGAGAGAGGGGGAAAAGAAAAAGAGGAGGGGAGAGAGAGAGAGAGAGGGGGAAAGCAAAAAGAAGACGGGCCCAGACGAAGAGGGGAAGATCATATTCTGACGCATAAATCGGGGGGCAACATAAAAAGAAATTTACCACCCAAAAGAGGAGAAAAAAGTGGTGGGTTTGGATTTAATAATAAAAAGAACATTTGCCCTGTTTCAGTCTATGGGGGAGCCCACGGCCCTTTTTCCCTTTTTGCCCAAATAAACATAAGAAAAAAAGGAAAAAAAAAACCCCCCTGAAGCCCAAACCCCTTTTGCCAAAAGGGCTGTGCCCTGTTTTGGCAGCGGAACCCTTGTACCTGTCTAGTCTGGGGGTTGGGGGGAAAGAAGGGGAGGGCAGAAGTTAGAACAAGCCGGGACTGTGTTGTTGGGGGGAATGGGGTTTCGAAAATACTGGTGTTATGGGGTAGCCTATTTTGGGGGGAAAAAATTTGGTGAACCAAAAATTTGGGTTTTTCCCTTGGGGTTATTCTAACGTTTTCGGGATAGTCGGTTTTTTGTTGTGGGGTTTTTGGGGGTGTATATATTTAAAATTTTTATAAATTTTTTTATATATATATTATATTTATTTTAAAAATTTTTTTTTTAAAATTTTTTATTTTATATATTTATATATATATTTTATTTGTTTTGTGTGTGTGTGGTTTTGTGTGTGTGTGTGGGGTGTTTTTGTGTGTGGGGTCGGTGTGGGTGTGGTGTGTGTTTTGGGGGTGTTGGTGTGTGTGTGTTTGGGTTTTTTGTGTTTGTGTGTATCATGGGTGGTGGTTGGGGTTGTATTTTGTGTGTGTTTGAGTGTGTTTGTGTTTGTGTTGTGGTGGGTGTGTGTGTGTTGTTTGTGTTTGTGTGTTTGTTTTGTGTGGTGTTGGGGTGTTTGGGGGTGTTGTGTTGTGGGGTGTGTGGGGGGTTTTGTGTTTTCTGTGTCTGTGGCTGTTTTCTGTTGGGGCTTTTTTTCAATTTTAAAGTTTCCCTTTACCCCAAAAGGGGATTTTTGATGATATTCTCCCCTCCCTGTTATATCTCTCTCTCTCTTTTCCCCTCGGGTTTTTCGGGCTCTGTGTCCCCTTCTTCTCTTTTCTTTTCCCCCCCCCCCTCTCTCCCTCTCTCTCTCTCTCTCCTCTCACCCCCCCCTCTCCACCCCCCTCCACCCTTTTTTTTCTACCTCAACCCCTTACTTTTTTCCCCCTTCCAAACTTTTTTCACTCCACCAATCTCCAAATTTTCCCCGGCTTTTCCCAATTTTTCTTTCCCCCTCTGTCCAAGAAAAACAGGGCAAATCGGGCTTTTTGTACAGGGCCCCGTTCGGGGGGGGGGACACCCCCCAGGGCCTTGAGTCAAACCTGGGCCCTATTTAATGAAAAGGACCTGTGGGTGGAGAGTTTTAAAAAGAGTAGAAAAAGGGGAAAAAAAAGTTGGACCAAGGGGCACTGGGGGTTTTCCCGCTGATGGGGTTCAGTGGGCCTGTTTTGCCCTGGCAGGGTTTGGGGCCTTTTTTGTGAAAAAGGAAAAATGTTTTTGTTTTTTGGGTGAAAAGGGAAAGGTGGCAAATGCGTACCATGTTTCCCTGCGTTTTTACATAGCTTTAAAACGGGGGTACCCCAATAATTTATTGTGCGTGCACGCGGGTCATACACACCCTAAACATTCCCTAAATTTCATACAATTTCATACAAAACAAAACCCTAAAAATTCATATTTAAAATTTCTTTTTCCAAAACATACCAAAATTACATTAACACAACCCCAACATGTGCCCCCTCCCACATTTTCCCCACACACCACTTCCCTCTTTTTTTTTCCCCCCCCTTTTTGTTTCTGCCTTTTTTTTATTTCTTCCTGACTTTTCCCCTTTTTGTCTTATTTTTGCCTTGGGGTTTGGGGAATTTTACTGTCTTTTTTTCCCCGGCAATTTTAAAAAAAAAACTTATCTAAAAGGGTTTAGGGGTTGGGGTTATTAACTTGCAGGGGGAAAAAAGGGCCCAAACCCCAAATTGTGGATTCGGGGGGCCCTGTACCAAAAAACCCCCTCCATTTTATTTGGGCCCAAATACCAAAAAAAGGAAAATGTTTTCCCTTTTTGGGGGGAACAGGAGAAGAGGAGAAACCCGTCTCCCAAAAAGTTTTTGGAAGGCCCGAGGAGAATGTTTCCCCCAGGGGGAAGGGGAAAGGACTCTGTGGCAAATGTGAAAGCAAAACCAAGGGTTTTGGGGAAAGACCCCCCCAAACCCGTTTTATAAAAAAAAAAAAAACACGCCGAAGGGTTTGGGACACACTTGGCCGGGTTTTTTCAGGCCCCCTTTTTTAAAGGCCGGGGTTTCCCAAAGCATTTTTTTTCTCATTTAAAAGACAGCTTTTTGGGTTTCCATCTGATGGTGTTTTAATGAAGAAGAAACCCCAAACGCCCTTTTTTTTCCCTATGTTTGGACACTTGGGGGCCGGGCCCACCTTCCCTTTCTTTTCCCAGGATTTCTGCCAAAATTGAAAAAGTTTTTAATTCGTTAAGGAAAAAGGGGGGGTTTTTTACTGCTTCCCGACCTTATCCCGGTTTTTCACACTCGTGTGTTTCAGAGTTGGTGCTACCCCGTGGGGAAATTTTTTCGGGTTATTAAACCCGTGTTTTTCTTTCAAGCCGTTGGTGTAGTGATTCTCATGTTTTAAATTTGGTTTTTTAAACCCCCTTTTTCAAATTTGGGGGTTTTGGGAAAAAAAAACTGCCCCTTTGATTTGCTTTCCCTCACAAAATTTGGGTCAGGCAATATGCTTTTTTGCCTGTTCCTCTTCAAATACCCTTTTAGAGCTATAAATTTTTTTTCCCGGGCATCTACAGGGGTTTTTTTCCCCCTTTGGCCTGATAGGCTTTGAAAATGTTTGGGGCAATTAAATGATGGTCACAGGGATGATGGGGAAAATTTTTGTTTGTAAATCCCGGAAAAATCCAGGATCGGGGCCCATTGTTCAATCCGGGGGGAAAACCCGGGTCGGGGGCCCCTTTAAGGTTTTTTTAAAATCTTTGACCGTTTTAAACCCCTGGAATCTTCCCGGGTCTGGGTGTTTTTTTTGGGGTTTTTTGTTTTAGTTTTGATTGGGGGGGCAAATTTTCCTTTTCCCACCCCCCCAATCCCCCCACCCCACTTCCCAACCTCCCTTTTCCCCAAATGCAATGATTTTAAGTTCATTTTTATTAAGTCCCCTTTTTTTCGTGCCTTTTGTTGCCCTTTTTTGCTTTTTCCCGGCCCTTTTGGGGGGTTGTCAATAAATTGCTGGGGGGGCCGGGCCCCCCCTTTTTCCCAGTTTTTTAAAACAGGGCCTGGGCAGCGGAAAAACCTAAATTGGGGTGGGTAAAATAGGGGGGAAAAAAAAAATTTTGCCAAATTTGGAAAATTTGGGGTTTTAAATACCTGGGGTTTATCTTATTTTTTTTACCCCTGTCTCTGTTTTCCTTCCCCCCTGTTGTCCCGGGCTGTCTTTTTCTTTTTCTGTCTGTCTGTCTTGTTTTTGTCTGTTTTGTCTGTCGGGCTCTCTCTCTCTCTCTTTTCCCCTCCCCCTCCTCCTCTCTCTCTTTCTCTTTTTCTTCTCTCTGCCCCTGTTTTCTTCTGTTGTCTGTTTTGGGCTCTCTGTCTGTCTCTTTTTTTCTTTCTCTTTTCTCTTTCTTTCTTTTCTCTCCCCTCTCTCTCTCTCTCTCTCTTCTCTCTCTTCTCTCTCTCCCCTCTCTCTTTTCTCTCTTCTCCATTTGCCCCTAAAAGTCTTTTTCCCCGTCTGGTTTGGATTTAAATTTGGCCCCGCCCTTTCCACACCCCCCTACGCCCCCATTCACCACACACACACAACCCCCACTACACACACCCACACAAACAACACACACCACACACCCCATTAAACACACAAAAAACAAAACAGATGTTTGCCCAAAGGGAAACCCCCTGCCTCAACAAAAAAAAAACATGTTTGAGTTGAATTCATTTAAATTTCGTAAAATTTTTTGAGAACCCAAAAGGAATTGGGCAATCAGCTTTAAAAATAGAAAAAAAGGGGCCAAGTAACAGTTCACATCACCACAAACCCCCCACACACAACCCCAAAACACAAAACACAAAACACCCACAACCCCCACACAAAAACTCCACACCACATTTTGTTTTTTTTTTGAGAAAACCAGTTTTTGTCGAAAAAAAAAATTTTTTCCGGGGAAACCTTTTTTTTAAAAAAGCCCAAATTAAAAAATTTATCGTTAAAAAAAAAAATTAAAAAAGGTTTGAAAGCGTTTTTTCAAAGGAGGGCTAAGCCAAAAAAATGGGGCAATATAATGTAAATTTTTTCTTTTTTTTTTTGTTGCTCTTTTTTTTTTGTTCTTTTTTAAAAAGGAGAATGAAAAAACAAATACACACAAAAAAAAGTTTGAAACATTTCTTTATGGGGGCATACATCTCTTTACAGAAATTTAAAAAAACCCCCCTCCCGAAAAAAAAAAAAAAACCCCCACAACCCCGAAACAACCCCCCTTTACATGCTTATGCCCCCAGGAAAATCTGGAAAAAAATTGTCCCCAGAAAAATGCTGGGATAAATTTTTTCCCTTTTTGGGCCTTTTTTTTTTTTTCCTGTAATAGAAAGGGTTTATCACCTTGGGTTTAGGAAACATTGGGAATTGGAAAATTTTAGATTTTTTTTTTTCTCCTTTCTCTGCTTCGTGTATTTTTCCCCTTTTTTTTTTTTTTTCCCCTTTAAATTTTTGTTTTACGTTATTCCTCTTATCGGTTTTTTGCCTCTCTCTCTTTGTCTGTTTTTTCTGTCTGTCTGTTGTTCTGTTTCTGTCTTTTCTGTCTGTCTGTTTTGGTTTTGTTTTTGTTGTTTTTGGGCTCTCTCTCTTCTCTCTCTCTTTTCTTTTCTCCTCTTTTCTTCTCTCTCTCCCTCTCTCTCTCTCCCCCTTTTCTTCCCGTCTCTCTTTTTCTCTCTCTTCTCTTTTTCCCTCTTCTCCTTTTTTTTTTTTTCCTCATTCTCTTTTTTTTTTTCCCCTTTCAAAAACTTTCTTCTGCTTTTCTGGGGCCCCTTTCCCTCCCCACCCTTCCTTTTCCTTTTTTCCCATCCTGCCCCTTTAGATAAAAAAAAAAGGAAAAAGAAGGTATTTATTTTTTGAGATTTGTCCTTTTATTATTTTTGGTTTTTTTTCTTTTTTTTGTATTACTTTCCCGTCAGCTGGGCTAACCTTTAAAGCCGGAATTTCCCCTGTTTTGGAACAGGAAAACAGTTTTGCAGTGTTTTAAAAAGGGGGAAACAAAGAACCAAAACAAATTAATATTTTAAAAAATTTTTTTTCCTGTGGGCCCGAGTCCCTGCCAAAATTATTCGTTTTTTCCCGGCCTTTTGGATTTGGGGGGAAATGGGTTTAAACCCTTTTTCCTTTTCTTTCAGTTTTTTTATGAAAGGCTTTTGGTTTGCCCTGCTAACTTTTTGTTGATTTTGGGGGGAAGATTTTTTTGAGTTTTTACTGGGGGCCCCTTTACCTTTTTTTTTCCCTTTAAAAAAGCTTTTTGGTTTTTTTTATTTTTGCTTTTTTTTTTTTTGGGTTTCCCTCCCTCAGAAAATCAACATTTTTTTTTTTAAAAATTTATTTTTGGGGGTGGGTGGATTTTCGTTTTTTGGGGTTTTTAAAAGGGTTTAATTTGGGGTTTTTTGCGGGATTTCCATTAATAGAAAGGGGGGGGGGGAGGGGGAAAGGGGGGGTTTTTTTAAGTTTAAATTTTGGGGGGGGGGGGGAAAAAAATTTGGGGGGGGGCCAAGGGGGGTTTTCAAAAAAAACCCGTTTATTTATTTTAAAAAGGGATAATTTTGGGGGTGGGGGTAGGGGGTTTTTTTAAAAAAGGGGGGGATGGAAAAAGGGGGGGGGGGTTAAAAAGGGGAAAAAAAAAGGACCCCACATTTTAAAGGAAAAAACCCCCCCCCTCCCCCCCCCCCCCCCCCCCAAAAAAAAAAAGGGGGGGGGGAAGGGGGGGGAAAGGGGGGTTGGAGGGGTTTGAAATAATAAAAAGGGGGCCCCGCAATTTAAGGGTTAGGGGAAGGGGTGGGGGGGGAAAAAAAATTTTGGGGGGTAAAAAAATAAAAGGGGGGGAAAATTTTAAAAATTTAAAAGAAGGCCAAAAGGGGGGATTCGGTTTTTTGTTAACCAATTTATGTTTCCCCAAAAATAAAAAAAAAAAAAAAAGTGGGGGGGGGAAAAAAAAAAAAACAACATTTTTTTTAAGAAAAAAAAAAAGTTTTTGAGGTTTGCTTTGGTAACATAAAAATATCTTTGGTTAATTTTTTTTTCCCCTTTTTTTACAAAAGGGAATATTTCTTGGTTTGCTGGTTGAATTTTTTTGAAAATTGGGGGGAAAAAAAATTTTTTTGTAAATGTAAAAGTATTTTGGGCGGGAAATTTTTTCCCTTTCTTTAAAATTTCACGGGGTTTTGAAATTCATTTTATCTCTGATTTTTTAGGGGGGGGAGAAAACAAAGGGGAGAAAAGGGGGAGAGAGGGGAGGGGGGGGAAGAGACAGGGGCCCAGAGGGGACGGGAAAAGGGCAGGACTGACGGGGCCCGACGGGACGAACACAGAGAAACAGGGGGACAGAAAAGGGTTTTACACTTCCTTTAAACAAGGCATAGAAATAGAGGCAAATAATAAATCAAACCCTAAATTTGAAACCTTGGCGGGCTTTTTCTTGTTTCTGCCCATCAATAAACAGATGGTCCCCCTTCTTTTTTCTCTTCTCTTTTCTTTTTTTCTTTTTTTTTTTACACACCCCCTGCCCTTTTGTTTTTAAAAAAGTTTTTGGGTTGCAAAATTTTTTCCAAATTGTTCAATTTTTTGATTATTTTCCCGGGGCGGGAAGAAAGAAAAAAAAATGCCCGCCTTTTTTTTTTTTGGGAAAGCTTTTAGTGATGTCAGACCCCCAGGCAAAGAAAAAATTGAAAGAAAAATTGGGTTTTTTAACTTTACGCTCCTATTTTCTTTTTTCTCTCTGTCTTTTTTTTTATCTGTAAGTGTGTGTGTTTTGGGTGTGTGTGTGTGTGTGTTTTGGGTGTGTGTTTTTTTTGGGGGTTTGTTTGTGTGGGGTGTGTGTGTGAAAAACGTGTTTTGGGTTGTTTTAAGCTGTTTTGTCAGAAACAGCGAAAAATTACTTATGCAGCAAACGGGGTTCTTTTACATTCAGTCCCCCTTTATCTCTGTCTTGTCTCTTTTGTCTGTGGGGTTGGGGGTGTCTCTCTTTGTCTGTTTTTTTGTTTTTTTGTGTCTGTCTGTGTGTTTATTTATTTTTTTTTATTTATTTTTTTTGCTTCGGGGAAATTTAGAAGTAATTTAGCATTCTGGGTTTTTATCCCCCCAGTCCCTGGGTTTATGAAAGCTTTTTAAAGTCATTTTTTCCCCCCCGGCATACGTTTGGCCTACTCGTAGGGGAAAAAAGGGGGGAACGGTTTTAAAACGTGGGCGCAAGACGTTCGGGGTGCGCCCTTTCGAACAGGGGGTTTTGCCCCCACCCCAAAGGAAACTTTTGGGGGAAAAAGTAAAAATCGCCTGATTTTAATTCCAGGGGGAAAAAAAAACCCCCTTCGAAAAAGGAATTAAACCTGGGTCGTCAAATTGCGGGGCCCCCAAATGTTCTGACCACGGGGTTTTTATCCCCGTCCCCCTTGTGTTTACTCTGTGGGTGGTTTGGGGGTTTTGTTTGTTGTTTGGGGTTTTAGTTGGTTGTGTTTTGGGGGGGGGGGGGTTTTTTTTTTTTTTTGTTTTTTGTTTGGGGGGTTTTTTTTTTGGGTTTTGGGGTTGTTTGGGTTTCGTTTTTGGGGGGTTTTTTGGGGGGGGGGTATGGGTTTTTTTTTGGGGGGGGGGGGTTTGGGGTTTTTTTTCCCCCCCCTTTCCCCCAAAATTTTTTTTTTAAAAAAAAGGGGGCCCCGGGGGCCAAAAACCCAAAAAAAAAAAAAAAGGGAAAAAAAAAAACCCCCCCCCCCCTTTTTTTCCCAAAAATTTTTTTAAACCCAAAAAAAGGGGGGTTTTTTTTTTTTTTTTTTTTGTTTTTTATTCTTTTTTTTTTTTTTTTTTTTTTTTTTTTTTTTTTTTTTTTTTTTTTTTTTTTTTTTTTTTTTTCCTTTTTTTTTTCTTTTTTTTTTTTTTTTTTTTTTTTTTAATTTTTTTTTTGGGGTTTTTTTAAAAAAAACCCCCCTTTTTTTTTTTTTAAAATTTTTTTTTTTTTTTTTTGGGGGTTTTGTTTTTTTCCCCAAAACCTTTTTCCCAAAAAAAAAGGGGGGGGGGGGTTTTTGGGGGGGGAGGGGGGTTTTTTTGGGGGGGGGGGTTTTTTTTTTTGGGGGGTTTTTTTTTTTGGGGGGGGGTTTGGGGGGGGGCCTTTTTGGGGGGGTTTTTTTTTTTTAAAAAAAAAAAAAAAAAAAAAAAAAAATTTTTTTTTTTTTTTTTTTTTTTTGGGTTTTTTTTTTAAAAAAAAAAAAAAAAATTTTTTTTTTTTTTCTCTCTCTCTCTCTCTTTTTCCCCCCCTCTCTCTCTCTCTCTTTTTTTCTCTTTTCTCT
>JASPKP010004932.1:12500-16728 GCA_030674155.1 Stramonita haemastoma | reverse complement strand
AAGGCAGCAAGATTATGTTAATGCTCTTCTTTATAGTCCGCCACGCCAAACTTCCAGGGAACAGAAGAAACAAAACCTCAAACAAACAGAAACAAAACTAAACCAAAACGCAAATCAAAATCACAAAACAAACGAGAATAAAACGGACATTAGAAACACAAACCAGCCCCAATCCCCAAATCAAATCAGCTCAAATAAAACCAAGCAAAACAAAACAAAAAAGAGAAAAGCGAAAATAGAGTAAAAAAAATCAAATAAAAGTAGAATAAGGGAACTTTTTTTTTTAAAAGACAAAAGAACAACACAATAGAAATAAAGGAGTAACATGAGCTACATTAAGAAAACAAAACTGATAGATAAAATGTAATCATCTAATCAAATTAATTGAAACTGAACCAAACAGACCTATCTTTCTGTTATCTTCTTAGCTCTTAAATGCTTTAATTCGTCACACTGGACAGAAATGCAAACAAAATGCAAACAGAAATGCAAACAAACAAGCAGACAAAACATGTCATAAAAACCAGCCAGAAAGGGTTAACACTGTGTAGGTACTTGTGCCTGTAGTTTCTGCTCTGTGTGTGTGTGTGTGTGTGTGTGTGTGTGTGTGTGTGTGTGTGTGTGTGTGTGTGTGTGTGTGTGTGTGTGTGTGTGTGTGTGTGTGTGTGTCAATCAATCAATCAATCAATCAATCAATCAAATTTTTATTTCCAGATGGTACATTGAGTAAGCAGCGATCTGCTTTTTTCCATCAAGCCATCTATCTAAAGAAAAGAAAAGAAAAAAATCAAAACAATAGCAAAAATCAAATCCAAAACAAAACAAAAAAACCAACAAAAAACAAAGCAGAAAATCCCTAGCAAACAAAAAAGCCAACGAAAGAAAGAAAAGGGGAAAAAACAAACAAACAATTAAAACAACAACAACAAACATTTCACCAACATTAACTTGCTAACATGATTTCAACAACTTTAAAATAAACTATGCCTATAAATAATACAAGCAACTACTATAACAACAACCAAAAGAGAAAATAAAATAAAAAAAATAAATAAATAAAATAAATAAATAAAAATTAAAAAATATTTTAAAAATCTACTCAAAAGCCATACACACATATGCACATACACCCACACACCCATACACACACACACACACACACACACACACACACACACACAACACACACACACACACCACACACACCCGTGCACCTACACACACACACACACACACACACACACACACACACCACACACACACACACACACACACACACACACACACACACACACCAACACACAGTTTGCGCTCTTCCACTCAGCTCGTATACTCGTAGGTACATGCACACATTTAAAGTCTTTTTAAAAAAAATCATATAGTGTCAAAAAAAAAAACCAACAAAAAAACACACTCACACACACACACACACACACACACACACACACACACACACACACACACACACACACACACACACACACACACAAAACAACTTATATCAATTACAATGTAACCAAAAAACATTATTTAAGACTTAATAATAATAATAATAATAATAATGATAATGATAATAATAATAATAATAATAATAATAATAATAATAATAATAATAATAATAATAATAATAAAATATTTTTTTTTAAATGAATAAATACAACAACAACCAAAATTTTAAAAATAAATGAGTAAAAAAAAAAAATCTATAAGCAATTTATGTCAGATTACAATATCTCTATACTTCAATTCATACTTTATATTTTTAAAAGAAGATAAGGAAAAAACAACAAACACAACAATACCTTATGATAATACCCATCATCACTGAGAGGAAATAACATATACGCTAACAAACATACAATCAAACAAAAGAAAACAAAAACAAACAAACAAACAAAAAACACATAAAGACACACCAAAAAACAAACAATCAAACCAAAACATCAAAAAACCAATCCACACGGATTATATATTAGAAGGAAGAAAAGAAAAAAACAACTAAAGCAACAATACCATAGGATAATACCCATCACCACTGAGTGGAATAACATAACAAACATATGGGCATGTGTGTGTGTGTGTGTGTGTGTGTGTGTGTGTGTGTGTGTGTGTGTGTGTGTGTGTGTGTGTGTGTGTGTGTGTGTGTGTGTGTGTGTGACATTTTTATTTGAAGTTATCTTGGAAAGTTTGAGCAACTGTGAAATGCAGCTACCTTGTGTCTTTCGAGATTATGGATCGTATCAATATACCTGTCAGTATGGTAATTGCCCTTCATGAGATGATTGAAGTGTTTTTGACTTGACTTCATCAGTTTTCTTTTACTGAACTCTATAAACAGTTTAGCCTGGACAGCTAGTTCCTGTAACACGCTGTTACTGCTTCTTTTCTCTGTCCCTTTAATCTTGTGTTTGTTCGTCAGGAGGAGCTCTGGGGTTCACCACTGGGGATATTGGTGTATGCAACCATTTTGTCCCGTCTTTAAGGTCACAGCATTCCAACTTCGGGAAAGTTTTCTCTTTTAACCCGTAATCTTCTTATCCTTTTGTTTTCGAGGATATTGAATAAGCACCTTCGCGCTCTCTTAGATTCAGTCCCTTTGTGTGGACAGCTTTAAAAATGTCATCTGTTCCTACAGACACGCAATGATCATCTCTTCCGAAATTCGGAACGGTTTTTTAACGTGTGCGCAAGACGTTCCGCGTCAGTTCGCATAAGAAACCTCGGTTTATAACCTTATTCGAAGATCTTCAGGGAAGTAGAGTCAGCAGGTAAAGGTGTCGCATAACCTATGTGGTCGTAGGGAAATAAGATGTCAAAGACCTCAGCTTCTCTAGGGGGCAGCACATTGAGGGTGGCGCCCATCTCCTCTCCCTCGCTGCTTTACCTTCCCTGACCCTAAAGAGGGCAGGTGACCATTGACAACTGGCTGAACTAGGAGGAATGTACAGAAGCCGAGGCCCTCAAATAGTCGGTGACTCCATCGAACTGGTAACCAGGCACGTTGCTGCTTAACTTTGACATGGGGAAAGCGAGTGCTCGACCACTGAGCTATCCCGCCCCCCCCCCCCCCCCCACGCCCCCCTCCCCATATTCCAGGGGAATGGCCCTTAGAGCGCGTGTTTTGGTGTTGGCTCGAACCTGGGCCTTCTGGAAAGCAAGCACAACACTCTAACCACCAAGCAAAAAAAACAGTAAACCAACAAACTATCTTGTCTAGCCAGCTGTGAGTGGAAAAGGTTCCACTGTTCTAACACTGGCTTCTTTGGAAAGGATGAATTTTGTATGAAGCGGAGATGGCAGTCTCCTTTTCGTAGTTAACTACATCATTGACAAAGGAGTCCATAGAGCCAGTGGGGGTGTATTAGCCTCTGTTGAGCTAGTATATATATATATATATATATATATATATATATATATATTATATATATATATATATATATATATGTATGTGTGTGTGTGTGTGTGTGTGTGTGTGTGTGTGTGTGTGTGTGTGTGTGTGTGTGTGTGTGTGTGTGTGATCACAAGATCACAAGTGATATTGTATAGAATTGAATCGTATTATATTGTATTGTATTGTATAACATTGTGTCTTATTGGATTGGACTGCATTGAATTGTATCGTGATGCATAGTATTGCATTGTATTGTTTTATGTTGTAAATTACATTTCATTGTACAGTTTTGTATGGTATGGTATGGTATGGTATGGTATGGTATGGTATGGTATGGTATGGTATGGTATGGTATGGTATGGTATGGTATGGTATAGTATACGAAGTCACAGCAGAGTTCTTTGCCTGAAATTCGGGCTGCTCTCCCTAGAAAGAGCAGTGACATCCATTATATCTCTCTTTTTCTGTCTGCAATTGTATTTCTTTCCCTATAAGAGTGACTTTTTTCGACATAATTTTACCAAGGACAACTCTCTTGTTGCCGTGGTTTCTTTTACGTACACTAATGTTTGTTACACACGAGACATCAATTCATTGTCTCACCAGAAAGACTAGCACCCAAGAAATCCCTCACTGTCTAGTGAATGGGATTAAAGAAAAGTTTCGGTCACAAACAAGGATCAAAGCGCCACACACTTCGAACCGGAGTTTTCGCTTTCTAGGCAGGTGCGTTACATCTAGATCACCAAGCTGGCCAAGGCTCTAACCACTAGGCTTCTGCCCATCCTTGACTTGATGGATGCATGACCAACATCCCATGAATGTCTTTGCTGCTGG
>JASPKP010004932.1:0-7500 GCA_030674155.1 Stramonita haemastoma | reverse complement strand
CTCTCACATAGAAGCAGACTATGGTGGGATTGACTTGTCAGGCGCTAAACGGCAGCTCAACGCATTTTAACTCATATGAAAGACAAAAAGAAGAGTCTCATTGTGTTTTAATTTTGTTTCATTTTTTCTGCTGAAATTAAAGGCTCACCAAAGGCGAGGTTTTGCACATCCACTCTTACTGTCACGCTATTGTCTACTTTTGTGAAAGGCGGAACGGGTTTCATGCCTAAGATGTTCTGCATACGTTCAAACAGGGGACCTTATTAAAAAATAAAAAGGTAAAGGTGTCCCATAAACTTTGTGATCGTAGGGGAGCGAGGCGTCAGAGACCTTAGCTTCTCTAGGGGCCAGCGTATTGAGGGCGATGCCCATCTCCTCTCCCTCGCTGCTTTACCTTCCCTTACCCTAAAGAAGGCAGGTACCCATTTACAGCTGGATGAACTGGGGGAACTGTACTGAAGCCAAGGCGCGTAAACGGTCACCCATCCAGTTGGTAACCACGCTCGACGCTGCTTAACATTGGCTGGAGGAAAGCGAGTGCTCTGACTACTGAGCTATCCCGTCTCCTACATTATTAAAGACTCGTCCAAAAACATTTGGGGGAAGGGAGTCGGTATGGGTGTTAACACAGGAGAAAAAATCCCCTCGAAAAGGTGCCTCAGTAGAGGCTCATACATTTATTACAAATCACCGGGGGTGTTTTCAGGAGTACAAAATAGCGAGGGTTTTTATTCCTTTTTGACGAGTTTGAGTTTGTGCTACCAAATTCCAGTGTAAACGTGTCTGAAGGATTGAAGGGGCAAATGAAATCAGAACTAAGAGTCAGCCATGATAATTATCAATACCACTGAGTCACCATCAAAGAAAACTTCTGAGACAGCAAGATTTAAATTGCTGGAACAAAACAAAGTTTTGGGTTTTAATCAGAAGTCTGCAAGTGAAGGCTTATTTAATCAAAGGAAGCAAACAAAGAAACACACTGGCCTACAATGAATTAATGAAAGTGAATTAAAGTTACCCAGACTCAGCGTGACTGAAATAATGTGAACAACACAGAGGGAAACTAACTTTGAGGAGCAAAAGTAAATCAAATGAAGTAAACTCTGCTTTAACTCTGTTTAGTAAGTTTTCTGGTAGAACTGTGTTTGGCGACTGATGAAACTGGTTGTGAGAGGATAGAACATTCGCCTGGGTGTTGATGAGACTGGTTGTGGAGGTACATTCGCCTTAGTGTTGGTGGGACTGGTTGTGTGATAAGAGCACGATGGTATGCGTATTCTTTAGCTCTCTTTTCACGTTGTCATACTTTAGCAGAACGAAAAGAGGCAAACAATCATCACCCTACATTGCCAACATCACTGAGAGCAATGGTGTGAGAGAGCTACAGAAGATTGCAGAACTCAGCAGAGACAGAGAGAGAGAGAGAGATGGTGAGCTCTGGTGGCATCGTGTAGTGCTCCTACCGTTGAGAGCAGCGATGGAGACAGAGGAGTTGAGGTTGGGGTGATCATTATTGCTGGGGTGGGGTTTGGGGACGGGATAGCCCAGTATTCAGAGAGGTGAGCTCGCGATATGACGCTCCGTGTTTGATACATCACCGGGACGCCCGTTAAAGAGATTTGGCACACAAGTCTGCTAAACGAACATTTTTTATCGCTGTGACTGTTTTCTGAGAGATTAAAAAGGGTGTGTGTGTGTGGTGTGTGTGTGTGTGTGTGTGTGTGTGTGTGTGTGTGTGTGTGTGTGTGCGTGGTGGTGGTGATTTGCGCGCGCTTGCGTGCATGCGTGGTGCATGCTTGTTTGTGTTTATGTAGTGTGTGTAAGTTTGTGTAGTGGTCTGCAAGTGTGCGGGAATTACTTTTGTGAGTTCCCCATGTGGCACGCACACCATGACACACACCCCAAAAAAATACACCCCCAAAAGAAACAAAAAAACAAACAAAAACAAAAAACACACACTTACACAACCCCACACACACACACACACAACACACAACACACACACACACACACACACACCCACACACACACCGCCTGATCACGCACACAAATACGCACCCCATTTACCAAACTACTCGTGTCCTCATAAGAAACCATTAAAGCATCTATGTCCTATTGTCTACGAAGCGACAAAAAACCACCATTTCATCGATTTGTGATCCAAACCTCTTTTTAAATAAGTGTAAAGATGAACGAAATTTTCCCAAGACTTGAGACGACTTTTTTGTGTTAAATCCCCTTCCAGAATTTCGGTCGCTAGGAGTAGTGACCTAAATGCAAGAAAAAAATAATGGCTATGTGTCCCCTTTCCAAAAAAGGGGAGGTGGGGTTTGGGGGGGGTGGGAGGTGGGGGTGGGGGTGTTAATGGAGGGAAAGTCTGTCTCCCGTCTTGCTGTTTGTTGTTGCTGAAACGTATATTGAAGATGAACGGATGCATGAAGACATGGTGAGGGGGATGGTGGTAAGAGTTGGGAGGGGAGACTGGGTGCTTTTTTTTGGTTTAAAAAGGTCTCTCGCTGTTGATAGGAGGAAGTATGGCGGGTTTCGGTGTGGGAGTTTTTGCAGGGGGGGGGGGGGGGGGGGGGGGGGGGGGGATTGTTTCCTGTTTTTTGGGCTGAGTCGAGGTTATTGGTGCTAGATTCTGGCGTATGAAAAACCTTTTTCCCCTCACCATTTAGGTGGTGCTTAGCTTCGGGAAAAATTTGTCTAAACACAACATTTGTGTGTAGCTTTTTTAAAAAAAATTCCCAAATTTTCCCTACCGACCGAAAGGCTTACCCCTTGAAATGTAGAACGGTTTTACACGTGAGCACAAATGTTCTGTTTTGTACTCGCCGGTGGCTTTTTATATGGTCCCCCCCGAAAAATTTTTGACGTCAGTAAAAATTTTTTCGTCAAAGTCGGAAAAGAGGGGAAAGGCGGGGAATCGAACCCAGAATTTTAGGGTTTAGTTGCTAGGAGGTAAAGTTTTTGTGACTGCCCCTTTCTTCTTGTTTAAAGTATTTTTTTCGTTTTAAGTAGCTTAGGTTCATCAATGGTGAGATTTTTGGTATGGGGCGTTTTAGGTTTCATGGAGGTAGCCCCTTTGACATAGGCAGTTTTTTATAAAAAATGCCGTATTTGTTGTACGTCTGCGCTGTATTATTTACTGTCGTTTTTTCGATCAGAACTGTTTAAACCCCCATTTTGCTTGTTTAATAACAATGATGAAATTCTTTTTGCTGTCAATCCTTGTTATTCTCAGCCAAATAAAAGTAGGTTTTGTTGGGGAATGAATTGGAATATGAAAATATTTTAAAGGCTGTAGGTTCCAAAATTCTCATGGGTTTGAGATTTAAACGCACACGCGCGCAAAGAAACAAAAAAAAAATCAAACCAAACATAAACACAAACGATTAGCACGCATGCAGCATCCACACACACACTACACAATCAAACAAACAAAACCACACACACACACACCACACACCCCCACACACAAAACCCCAACCCCCCACACACACACAATACCACACACATACACATTTTACCCAGGAATCGGCCCACAAGGTGCAGCTTAGCACTGTCCTGACTCTAAACCGCCATGATGGAAGTTCTCTGCCCTTCAATGGGGGGTTTATTGGCCAGTCGCCTCCCTTCACAGGAAAAAAGAAGCCCATTTGTTCAGATCAAAGGTATTGTTCTGTCCTCGTTCTCTCTTTTCTGTGTTTCCCCTCTCTGCCCGTTTTCCTGCCTGCCTGCTTGCCACCTACCTGCCCCTCCCCCTTCTTCTTCTTGTCTGTCTGTCTGTCTGCCTCTGTCTGTCTGGCTCTGGCTCTGTTGTCTGTCGTCTATTGTCTGTCTTGTCTCTGTTCTGTCTCTCTCTTTTTCCCCCCTTCTCTCTCTCCTCTCTCTTTTCTTTCTCTCTTTTCTTTCTCCTCCTCCTCCTCCTCCCCTCCTTCTTCTTTTTCTTCTTCTTTTCCTTCTTTTCTTTTTAAGTTTCGTTTTTTTTGTGTCTGTTTTTATAATTATTTATATATTTATATTAAAATCATATATATATTTTTTATTTATTTTATATATCTATTATCTGCCCTTTCCTTTTCCCGGGCCCGGGTCACCCCCTTTGCCCAACGTGCCTGATGATTACAGCATATTGAACTGGGTGGGGGGATTAGGGGAGGAAGAAAGCCAAAAAATTTTTGCACTGAAATCGCTTCGGCAGACAGAAAAATTTCTTCTAATTTTGTGTTTTTTGTGTTGTCTGCCCAAAGGGTTAACAACTCTCTATCACACGGGGATTTGCACGGGCCAAGGCTCCCCCTACAGGGAAAGTAAAAGGAGAGAAAATGAGAGATGAGAGAGAGGGGGAAAGGAGAGGGGGAGTGGGAGGAGAGAGAGAGAGGAAAAGAGAGGGGAAGAAAGAAAAAAACGTTTTGGAAAGGACAACATCTGGATTGAAAGGGCCCTTTGGGGTTTGGAGCGATCTGTTCGAAGGGGGGGGGACCGTGAGGAGTGGAAAAACCCGGTTTTGCAAGATTTCTTTTCCAGGGTTTTCGGGTTTTACTGGCCCACGTAAAGGTAAAAGGGGAAGTGAAGGTTAAAAACCGGGGGAAAAAACTAGCCCAGTGTGCTCTGTCTCGCATAGTCCAAAAAGGGGAATCGGGGGAAGGAAATTAAGTACACGTTGTGGGAAAGAATTTGGCAGGGAAGGTGTGTTTTGTGTGGGGTGGGGGGTTTTTTCTTGGGGGGTGGGGGTCAAAAAAACGTTTTATAGTATTTTGGGGCCCTCGGGTTTCGTGCATCCATCCTGTGCTTGCCCCGGCCCTCGCAAAAGCTGTTTCCCAAAGAATTGTGCTTTTTTGGGGGTGGCCGGGAGGCCCCCGAAGGGGGGAAAAACTTGCTGCCATAGTTCCAAAAGGGGATAATTCCGAGGGGAGCTGTAATATAATATCAAAAAAAAATTTCCCCCAAAAAAACGATCAAAAAGGGAAAAAACGTCAGTACTGGTAAAATTCGAAGCTGCAGTGGTTTACGAAAATTTAAATGACCACGCTTGTCGATAAATTCCCCCTACACAACTCATTATTTTTGGGATAGGAAAAACCCGACGACTGTTTATGGAAAATCACTAAAAAAAAAAAAACCCAAGGAATGACAGAACTGAAATCAAGGCAAAGTAAAAACCCAAAAAATCTAAAGGGAAATTTACCCAATTTAAACAGTTTTTTTTTCCCGGGCCCCAAAATAAGTGAAGACGGAAAAAATTAACATATTGATACCTTTTGGCTTTGTCCCCATCCATTTTTCTATCTATCTATCCCAAATTTTCTATCTATTTTTATCTATGTATCCAAACCATCCAAACCATCCATCCATCCTTTCCCTCCATCCCTCCCAAATTTTCTATCTATCTTTCTATCTATCTATTATCTATTTTATTATCTATCTATCCAAACCATTTTTATTCCCAAACTATCTTTGTTTGCCCAAAGTTACCTGTCTCTCTATCGTTGGGCTTGTTTTTTGGCTTTTTTTTCCACCTTCTCGAAAAAGACCCTAAAAACTTCCAAAAAAATTGTAGATCAGAAATTTAGAAACCCTACCCTTGAGAAGAGCACTTGTCAAAGCAGATATCGCATCACGGTGATGAAGCAATGAGCGGTATTACGCACTCCTTATGCTCTGGTGGCAAACGAGGGACAGGGAACGTAGTACGCCTTAGATCGGAGACTGAAGGCCGCGGTGGGGAAGTAGCGATTACGTAGGTGGACAAATCAATCGGAGACAAAGGGGAAGAGAAAAAGGAAGACCGCTCCAGCGCTGGTATTATCTGCAAATGTCAGTAGTCGTTAGAAAGGCTAAACTGCAGCAGCAGCAGCAGCATTACTGGTCAAAGCTGTTTTCGTTTGTTAATGTCTTTGTAAATCTAGTTATTTTTTTTAAAAAGTTTTGAGTATAATGAAATTTCAATAAGCACTCTTGTGCGTTCTCATATTCATTCCTCATGCGTATGTAATTTTGTAAATTTTGTCATCCGTTCCCAATGGTACACAATTGCCTGCTCTTCCATATAATGGAAAGCTTTAGCGTGTGTACAACATGTTTTGGGTGCATTCGCACACGTGACCTTTGTTTATAATCTCATCACAAAAGACTTTCGGGGATGTGGAGTGGAGGCAGCACTGATGGTAACTCCAGGGGGGGGGGGGGGATACCCTTGAACAAGGTTTGAACCTGGGTCAGCAGAACGCAAGGCCAATGCGTAATCTCTAACCACTATGCTATCCCGTTCCTCTGATTGATTGATTGCATTGGCTAGACGAGTGTTTTCAACTATCAGCACACTACAAAGGAGGAGGTGTTATTGTGTAGTGATGGAAGGGACTGCCATTGCGTGCACAGCAGACGCCGTGAACATGAAAACATCACTCAGAGGGGGGAAGAGGGGTGGGGTGAGGAGGATTAGTCTGGGGGGCAAAAGACCTGCTGAAAGACAGACTGATGGAGGCTGCTGTCATATAACGGTCACTTCTGGGCGCAGCAGGTTTGGTGTTGTTGAGGTGTTGTAGATTGTAGTATTATTGATCTGTTGGTTTTGTTTGATATGGTCCGCAAACTTGTGTGTGAAGTTTTGTAAACTTTTGTTTGAGAGCTTTCATTTAATTTGTTTTTTTAGTGACTGTTGTGCTTGATAATGAAACTGGCTTTTGTCGGCTCAGGTTTTATTATCTTAAAGTTTTTTTTAATGTAAAAAAACAAAAAATATACATTTATTATGGTTCGGCCGATAAAATAACATGGGAATGCTTTATTAGCTCTGCTTTTATGTCTATCATCATCGCCACTGTTGTCATCATAGTCGTAGTTGTCATGACAATCATGATTTTATCTCATTATTACATTCTTGTTCTTCTTGTTCTTGTTCTTGTTCTTCTTCGTCCTCTCTCCTCCTACTGCCTCCTTCTATCTTATTCTAATTCTCACTCTTCATCTCTCAGTCCTCTTCTGTACGCAAAATGGCTAGGAGATAAGGAAGACACCCTACAGATTTCAGTTCCAGTCTCACAGTCAGACAGAGACAACTTTTCTTCTGGCACAGAGAGAGAGACAGAGAGAGAGAGGCACAGTGTCTGACAGGCAGTCCTGCTGTGTCTGCACAACTTTTCTTTTCTCCTTCCTTCCTTCCTTTCTGTGTTCAGTGCAGTGGTGGTGTGGTGCCCATGATGACAGACAGGGCGGACTGGGCGGCGGAAATCACTATTGACCCCTGCCCCTCTGAATATACACAGCCTGCTGATTTGGCAGGATATTGCAGGCGATTTTCCTCTCCTTCATTTCCCCCGCTAGAGCCGGCATAATCCTTAAAGTATGTATATCTTAGAGCTGACTTTCCCTTCGCTTTGTGATGCGTTGTTGGGGCAATGCATTGAACTCTTTTCTTTTCTTCTTCTTCTTCTCTTTTTCTTCTTTTTCTTTTCTTCATTCTTCTTCTTCTTCTTTTTTTCTTTTTTTTTTCTT
>JASPKP010004931.1:0-16732 GCA_030674155.1 Stramonita haemastoma | reverse complement strand
TAATAAAAAATTTTTAAAGGGCCAAAAACGGGGGGAAAAAACCTCAACGAAAAATGGAAATTATTCATTGAAACCCCAAAAAATCTCTTTTTTTTTTAAATATAAAGTAAAGGTGGGGGAAAAAAGGAAAAAAAGTAGGAAAAAGGGATTTTCCCTTTTCCAGCTGGATAGGGAGTTGCAAGTCCCCATGGAGACCACAGCATTTTGGCAAAAGGGGAAAATGAAAAGAAAAGGAAAGGGGGGAAAGGAGGATAACAAAACTTTACGGGAAAATGTCTGTGTTTCAAGTGACACAGTGGAAAAAGCCGGGCTTTCTTTTGGGTACATGGTTTGAAGGAAAGGGGAAACCAAGCCCCAATAAAGGAGGGAAAATTGTCAGTTTGCGGGGAAATTTAAAGGGGAAATTTTTTAGTATGTGTTTAAAGAAAAGCATCAAGATTTTTCCCCTCCATTTGCCGGGGCCCCAGGGCCCTTTGGTTCAGGAGAGGGGGGGGGAAAGGAACACATGTCCCCAAAATTTTCTTTTTGGGGCTTTGGAAAGCAAAAACCCCTTTCTTAAAGGGGGAAAACAAAAACCCCGATCCGCTGGATTTACGCTTGCAAATTCCTTGCAGGGCCCCCCGGGGGTTTTAATTTTGCATTTTATGCTCAGAGACAAAAATTTCCCCTGGACTTTGGGGGCAAGGGGGCGTGCGTTACTCTGTATTGGGGCATTGGGAAACCCCTTGGTGAATTCTTTTTTTCCCCCCTTTTGGAATTCTTGAGCTTTTGGGGGCAAAAACCAAAGGGGACCGGGAAAATTTAAGCTCCTGGTGTTCATTTTTTCAGTTTTGGAAAAGCCCAACCCCCCCAGGGGGGGGGAAAATTCCATTTTTCCCTTCCCTCTATGGTATATTAAATGGGGCCAAAGAGGGAAAAAAATCCCCAAAGGTTTTCGAGGGGAAAAAGGGGGGAAAGTTAACATTTTTTGGCCGACGGGACCTCCGAATTTTTTAGCTAAGCTTTAGGGATAATGAAACCTTTTATTTTTTTTCCATGTGGTTTACATTGACGGGCAGAAAACCCCCCCAAACTACCCCATTCTATCCCCTTTTAGGGCCCTTTTTAGAGAAGGCCCGGAGGGAAAAAGGCCAAAGGAAAGAAAAGAACCCCAAAAGGGGGAAAGAACAATGAGAAAAAAAACCCCAAAAAAAACAAAAAAATTTTGGGAATACCCCTTTTTTCCCAATAGGGGCCCTTGGGGTTTGAAATTTGGCATTTCCCGTTTTCCTTTTTTTCCTTGATCAAAATCAAGAAATTTTAAAAAAAAAAAAAAGGAAAAAAAAATTTGAAATTTCAGATATGAAAGTAGAATTTAAAAAAATTGGGAAAACAAAAAAAGAGGGGGATTTTTTTCCTTTGGGAATATTATTTCATGTCCAAAAAAATTTAAGCCAGTGGGTGTTTTGTGTTGTGGTGTTGGGTTTTGTTTGTGTTTGGGTTGTGGGGGTTTTGTTGAGGGTGTGTTTTGTGGGTTGTGTTATGTCTTTTTGTGTTTTCCCTCCGTTTTTATTTTTAAAATTTTTTAAATTCCACCATGAACAGAGGCCCAAAAACATTTCCCCCCATACAGGGAAGGGTAAGAAACCTGCCCGGGCCAGCAGAAATGGGGAAAAAATAAAACAAATTTTTTTTCCAAAGGAAAGTTACCCCAAAAAGATGGGGGAAAAGGAAAATGCTCCCCATTATGAAAGAACCCAAAAACCCAATTTGTCATTTAGTGGAAAAGTGAAAAGGGAAATGCCCCCATAGTCGGGCCCTTTTCCCAAAAAAATTGGGGTTTTTACTTGTCGGCGGGGGTTTTTGAACGCCTTTAACACCCTTGCCACCTTCCTTTCTTGTGCATTTGGTTTTTTACTTTAAGGGCCCCACAAAAAAGGGGTTTTGACAGTTTTAAAAAGGGGGTGAAAAAAAAAAAAAATTTGCCCCGGGGATTAGGTGTTTTTTCTCAGTGAGGTGGTGGAAAATTTTTTTCCCGATTTTTTTGAAAAACTGGACTGGGGAAATACATAAAAAATTTTAAAGAAAATCGGGGGGGGAAAACCACCGAACACGGAATTTTCCCTTGGAAAGGGGAAAATCTCCATTTTTAAAATGCTGATTTGGGGCCCCCAAGGAAAAAAGTGGGAAAGAAAGGGTGTGACCTCTAGCTAAATAGGGGGGTTTTTGGGAAGGTCACAGGGGATGACCAAAACCCGTTTTTTTGGCCCATTTGTTCCCAAACAGGAAAGGGGGAAAAGGAGAGATAAAAACCCCCACTTCACAAAAAATTCCTGGGGGTCAGTGACAAGGGGTGGAAAAAAAGCCTGCTTTTCTGTTGTCCCTGGGGGGGAAGGAAATGTAAACAAGTCATAAAAGGGAGGTTAATTTTTTCAAAGGGTATGAAAAGGGAAATGAAAAAAACTTTAAGTATGTGCTTAATTTAAGTTTAAAGGGATTTTTTCCCCTCCATCTTCCCCAGGCGCTTTGGCCTTTTCAGAGGAAGGGGGGCCCAAAAGGCCCTTTGCAAAATTTTTTTGGGGGGCTTTTGGGGCGGGGAAAAGCAGATTGCTTCAAGACATACGAAACATTTGACCCCGGGGGGACTACGTTTGGGGGTTTTCCCTTTTCCCGGGGGGGGGGCCCCTTTTTAATGCCCGTTATGTTTCAGCAAAGGAAACAAAAATTTCCCTGGCCCGTGGGGGGGGGCATGGGGGTTTTTACTCGTATTTGGAAATTCGGATCCGGGGTATTTTTTTTTCCCCCCGCTAGGACTTTTTTTGAGGTTTTTGGGGCTAAAACCTTTGGGACCAGATTTTCAGCCCCTGGGGTTTTATTTTTTCCCGTATGCGTTTGGAAACCAAAAGGGAGGGGATTCCTTTGTTTTTCTCTTATGGAAAACTTTTAAATTGGAAAAGATGAAGGAATACCCAAAAAGAGGATTGGGGGGGAGAGTAGAATTTTAAAAGCCAACACAAAAAGGGTTTTTGACAGTTTTGGGTTTTTGAGGCGTGAAAAAAACCCCGCCCGAAAAAAGGGTTGTTTTTCAGTGGGGTGGTGGCCCAAGTCCGGGTTGTTTAAAAAACGGGAAACTCGGAAAAAAAAATACATAGAAACTTTAAAAGAAGAAAAGGGAAAAAACCAACCAACAAACCCACGGCAATATTAAATTGGGGGGGGAAAGGAAAAAATTTTCCATTTTCTAAAAATCGGGCTGAGCCTGGCCAAGGAAAAATTTGGGGGAAAAAGGGGAGTTGGGGCCCCTCTAGCTGATGGGAGTTTAAAAAGGGTCACCCCCCCCCCCTTTTTTTTTTGTGGAAAATTGGAACCCAAGCATTTTGGGCCCCGGTATAATTTCCCAACCCAATTTGAAAAAAGGGAAAAGGGGAAAAAAACCAGACATTCAATGCAATGTGTGTGTCATTTTGGGAACACAGGGGAAAATAAGCCGCTTTTTTTTGTCATGGTGAGGAAATGTAAAAAAAGTCTTTAAAGGGGGGCAATTGTCATTTATGCAAAGAAAAAGGGGGAAAGGGAAAAAAACTTAGTATGGTTCTTTTTTAGTAAAATTTAAAGGGAAGTCCCCCTTCTTGTCGGGGCCCCAAGGGCCCTTTTTCGGGAAAACCGTAAAGACACAGTCCTGAATTTCTGTTGGGGCGGGGGAAGCGGGATGTTCCCAAAACAATTTAACACTTGCCTCTGCGGGGCCTATGTTGCCGTTTTCCTGGCAGAGCCCAAGTAATCCATTTTACTGTCAGGGGAAAGAACCCCGGGGACGTAGGGGGCATGGGGTTTATCTGTTTTTCCGTTTTCCAGAACCGGGGTTTGGTTATTCTTTTCCCGCTACGCTTTTTGGGACCCCATTGGGGGCCCCAAAACCCTTTCACCGCCGGGTTAAAGTTCCTTGGGGGTTCATGTTTCGGTATGCGTTTTAGACACACGGCGGGGGGGGGTTTTCCCAAATTTTTTCTTTTTTCTCATAGGGTAAATTTAAATAGTAAAGTTTAAAGGAAATCCCCCAAAGGGAAAATTCTGGGGTTAGAAAAAAGGGTAAAAGCTCAACACTTTTGAGAAAGACGGACCTGCGGAAACTTTAGCAAAGCTTTATGATTTTGAAACCCCTATTGAATTTCCTTGGGGGTACATTACGGTGCAGAAAACCCATCCCCCTGCGCATTCTTTTTCCCCTTTGGGCCCTTAGAAAAATGCAGAAAGGAAAGGAAAAACCCAAGGGAAGAAGAACAAAAAAAGGAAAAAACCCAAGGGAAAACCCCAACCCCAAAAAAAAAGGGAAAAAATTAAAATTGTATTAATTTTGAAAGGGGTTTGGCTTTTGCATTTTCCCCGATATTTTTCCTTAAATTCCCAATTTAAAGTTTTCTTTATGAAAAAAAAAAAGAGAAAATTTTTTATTCAGATAAATGAAAAGTGGGAATTTATTTGGGGAAAAAAAACAACCCGGTGATTTCTTAAATTTGGGAAACTTTTTTTTAAAATTTTTCACGGTTAAGATTTTTTTTCAAAGCCGTTTTTGGGTGTTGTTTTTTTGGGTGTGATTTTGTGTGGGGTTGTGGTGTTTGTGTTTTGTGGGGCCCTTAATGTTTTTTTGGTTTTTTGTGCTTTCCGCATAAAATTTTTAAAAAATTTTTTCCATGCCTATAGAAAAAACCCCAAAAAAAGCCCTTAAATTACTTTTTAAGTAAAGCAATGTCACCGGGGCAGATAGGGGAACAACATTCTTTTCCCAAAAAAAAAGGTCCCCCCAAAAAAGATGGGGGGAAAGGAAAAAGGGTTTTTGCCCCATTCAGGGGAAAAGAAGAAATTTGGTCAGTATGCGGGAAAAGTGCAAAAGTCCCTTGCACACTTATTTCTGTGCGCTTTTCAAAAAACCTGGGGGGGTTTTTTTTTTTACTTTTTGGGCAATGGGGGGAACCCGGCCCTTTTAAATCCTGCCCCCCCTTCCCTTTGTGTAGTTTTTTGTTACTTTAAGGGCCCAAACAGAAGTTTTTTAAACAGAAAATTTATTAATGAGGTAAAAAGAAACCTCCCCCGGGGTAGGTGCCTGTTTTTTTTATTTGCGGGGTGGTGCAAAAGGGGCCCGGGGTTTGAAATGGATGGGAAAAAGGGTACATCCCCCAAAAATTTTTCCAAAGAAAGGACGGGAAAACCCCCAACAACAGGGGAATTTATTCACCGGAAAGGGGGGGAAAATCCCCCCTTTTTTTTTTGCGGGGTTTCAGCTGAGCCCTGGCCAAAAAAAAAAAAAGGGTAGGAAGAAGGTGTGGCCTCTCAGCGGGATAGGGGGGGGGTTTTTTAAAAAAGGGCCCCAATGGAATGCCCACCCGGGTTTTGGCCCCGTCCCAACTAAAAGAAAAGGGAAAAGAAAAAACGGGAACTTCACTTGGAAAATGTCTGTTTTTAAATTTGACCCCAGGGGGATAAGTCGGGTTTTCTGTTTTTAACATGGGTAAAAAAAGAAATGTAAAATAAAGGGGTCTAAAGGAGGGTTAATTGCAGTTTTTGTTAGAAATCAGAAACATAAAAAGTGCTTTTTAGTAAGAAATCAAGATTTTCCCCTCCTTTTTTGACAGGCCCCCTTTTGGCCTTCAGACGGGGTGGGGACCCCGGGGTCCGGGAAAATTTTTTGGGGTTGGGGGGCCCGGGGGGGAAAAGCAAAATGCCCCAAGGGGCCCCAAGGGAACACTTGCCCTCCTTTTGGACTACGCTTGCGTTTCCCTTTCCCCGAGCCTTTTTAATGCGGTTTACTGTCAGAGACAAGAACCCTTTTTCCCGTAGAGGAGCATTTTGCATACTCTTTTATTGGGCCCCATTGGGAAAACCCTTTGGGTGGTTTTTTCTATTCCCGCACGATTTCTTTTTTGGTCTTGTGGCTCCCCCTTTCGCCCGGGATTTCAGCTCCGGTTTTGTTTAAAGTTTCAGTATGGGGAATAGACCCCAGCGGGTTTAAAAATTTTTCATTCTCATAGGGGTACATTTTATAGGAAAAAGTTTAAAAGGAATACCCAAAGAAAATTTGAAAAGGAAAAGGAAGTTAAAATGGTTTCAACACAGAAGTTTTTGACAGTATTGAAAACGAGGGGGGAAAAAAGGAAAACCTTTGGCGCGGGGATAGGGGGTTTTCCCTCAGGCAGGTGGTGGACATGTCCAGATTTTTTTAAAAGGGGATTCGGTTTTTGTTTTTAATTTAAAAGAACAAAAACTTTCAAGAAGAGGGGAAAACCCCAACGAACTCGGAAATTTAATCAGGGGAAAGGGAAAATCTCCATTTTCGGAACCCGGGTAAAGGTTGGCCCAAAAAAAAGTAGGAAAGGAAGAGTTTTGGCCTCCCCCCCAGCTGTAGGGGGATTTGGGAAAGGTTCCATTGGGATGAGAAAGCTTTTTGGCCCAAAATTTCCCAAACCCAAGAAAAAAAGGAGGGGGTAACAGACCCCTTCACAGGGAAAAATTGTCTGGTTTTTTTTCAGTGCCCCAAAGTGGAAAAAGGGCCTGCTTCTGTTTTGTACATGGGGAAAAGAAAAGAATTAAATAAATTTTCCTAAAGGAGGGTTTAATTGCCCATTTGGGCTAAAAATCAAAAACCCATAGAAATTTGGGGGCTTTTTAGAAAAATTTATCAAGTGTTCCCCCATCTTCCCCGGCGCGGGGGCCCTGTCAGGTTGAGGGGAAAAACACAGGGTCCTGAAAATTTCTTTTGGGGGGGGCCGGGGGGAAAGGGCAGACTGCTTAAAGGGACAACGAACCATTTGGACTCCGCGGGAAACTACGCTTGCGTTTCCCCTTGCACGAGCCGGGGGAATTTTTTTTTTTTTGGGAATGCTTCTCCAGGGGACAAAAATTTCCCTGGCCCTTTAAGAGGAGCATGGGGGAATCCCTCTGTTTCAGCATTGGGGAACCCCGGGGTTTTGGGTATTCTTTTTCCGCTCCCGATTTTCTTGGTTTTTTGGTTTGCCCCTTTCGCCCCCAGTTTTATTTCAGTTTTGGTTTTTCCCAGGGTTTTTAAGGTATTCCCCGGGAATTGGGACCCCACGGGCCGGGGTTTTCCCATGTTTCATTTTATATGGTACATTAAATGGGCAAGTGAAGGAATACCCAAAGATTGTGGGGGGATTTAAAAATTTTAAACCCCAAACACAGGAAGATTTTGACTGTATTTGACGATGCAAAAAAAAAACCGCGGGGGATGGTGCTTTTCAGTGCAGGTGGTGGAAAGCCCGAGTTTGAAACTGGTTCGGAAAAAAATACAAAACTTTAAAGCAAGACGGAAAACCAACGAACCGGCAATATTCCCCCGGAAAAGGAAATCCCCCATTTTCTAAATCGCTAGTGGGCCAAGGAAAAGGGAAGAAGGGTGGCCTCTCGTGATGGGAGTTTTAAAAGGTCACATGGGTGACAAAAACTTTTCCCCCCCAAAAAGGCCAACATAAAGGGAAAGGAAAGGAGAGAAAAAAGACATTTTCCAGGGAAATGGTGTCGTGTAGTGACACAGTGGTATAAAAAAACCTGCTTTGTTGTCATGGCTAAAGGAATGTAAACCCAAAGTAATGGAGGTATTGCAATTTTTTGAAATGAGAACATAGTTGTGCATTAAGTAAGTATCAGATGTCCCCTCCATCTTGCCGGGTTTGGCCTGTCAGACGAGGGGGAGACACGGTCCTGAAATTTTGTGTTGGGGCGTGGAAGCAGACTCTTCAAGAAATGAACACTTGACTCCGTGGATTTGTTGCGATTCCTTGCAGACCCGGAAATGCAGTTATGCTCAGAGACAAAAAACCCCTGGAGTAGAGGGATGTGATATCTTTTTGGCATTCGGTCTGGGTGTTTTTTTTCCCCGCTACGACTTCTTTCCGTGTGCAAACCTTTGACCGTTTCAATCCTGGGTTTGTTTCAGTATCAAAAGCCCCCCAAGTGGGATTCGATGTTTCATTCTCAAGGGTTTTAAATTTAAATAGGCAAGTGAAGGAATACCCAAAGAGATTCTGAGAGCGAAGTTGAAGCTCAACATTTGGAAGATGCCTTGGGGGAAACTTTGCAAAGCTTTTGAAATGAAATCCCTTTTCCCAATTTCCATTGTGGTACATTGATGGTGCAGAAAACCACCCAAACTGTGCTTTTGCCCTAGGGTCTAGAGAATGCGAAGGAGAAGAACAAGAAGAGAAGCAAAGAGGGAAGGGGAAAAATGAGAACAACCCCAAAAAACAAGAAAATTGAAAACGCATTCAATGTGCTGTGGTGCATTGACAGTGCCCTGCCTTTTCTTGTCCCAAAAAGTATTTTATGAAAAAAAAGGAGGGGAAAAATTGTTTAGATCATGGAAGTAGAATTTGAAATTGGAAAAAAACAAAAGAGCGATTTTTTCAATTGAATACTTATTTCAAATCACAGATTTAGCCAGGTGTGTGTGTGGGGAGTGTTGATTCTAGGGCGCGCCTTTGGGGTTTCCGCATTTTTTTAACTTTTTGCTCAAAAAAAATGTGACCGTGCGCCCCAACAGATGCAAAAAACCTGTGGTTGGCATATTTTTGAAAAGCAGTGCCCCCGTAACTGCCCCTTTTTTAGTTTAAAAAAAGCGCTACATGCGTTGGTCATTTGTTTATACCCCCGAGACGCCCGGATCACTTGTTAGCGCCCCCCCCAAAGTGTCACAACCCTCCCCCAAGGGTGTTTTTTAAAAGTCATTTAGTGGTGTTTTTTGGGGGGAGGGGGGCGACCGAGGGTTCAAAGTGGAGACCCACGAGTTTTCAGGCTGTTTTTTAGATTGGTAGAAAGTGCCCGTGCTTGGGACCCTAAGATGGATGGGTGCTATTGGGGATATGAAAATGATTTGCCCCCCCCCCCCCCTCTCTCCTCTCTCTTCTTCTCTCTCTCTCTCTCCCCCTTCTCCTCTTCTCCTCTCTCTCTCTCTCTTCTCTCTTTCTCTCTCTCTCTTCCCGGCATGGGGAAAAGATGATTTGGATTTACCTCTTGTATTATATTAGATCTCTTTTTTTAAAGAAAATCTGTCTCTTTCTCTCCCTCTCTGTCTTTTTGTTGTTTTCTGTTTCGTCTTCTCTTCTTCTCTCTCTCTTCCCCTCTCCCTTTCTTCCTCCCTCCCTCCTCATGGGGGGGGGGGGGCAAAAAATTTGATTTTGCTTTCACTCCTTTCATCTAGATCTAGATTTGAGCTTGATCTGAAAGGGAATAAAAAAATGACTTTTACCCCTCTCTTCCCCCTTTTTCTTCTCTCTTTCTCTCTCTCTCTCTCTCTCTCTTGCCTAAGGAAAAGATAAGACTTGACATTGGGTTTAACCCTGTTTTATTAGATCTAAAAATTTGTAGTTCCCCTCCCAATCTGATGGAAATCAAGATGGACTTTTGCTTTCCCCTTCTTCTTCTCTCTCTCTCTCTCTCTCCTCTTCTCTCTCTCTCTCTCTCTCTCTTCTCTCTCTCTCTCTCTATAGGGTAGGAGGGGGGGGGGGGGGGGGGGGGGGGGGGGGGGGGGTTTTTTTTGTTTTTTTTTTTTAAAAATTTTAAAAAAAATGGTTTTTTTTTTTAATTTTTTTATTTCCCCCTCCCCCCCCTTCTCTTTCTCCTTTCCCCCACCCTCTTCTCTCTGTCTTTTTCTTTGTCTCTGTTTTCTTCTCATATAAAAAAAACAAGACTTCTGTACTATGTAGTATGTGCCCCTCCCTCTGAAGTCCCCAATCCCCCCCCCCCCCCCTTTTCCCCCCCTCCCAAAATCTCTCTCTCTTTCCTGTGAAAAGAAAAAACCATTTTACGACCAGCTCCCCAATACACTATTAAAATTTGTTTTTTTTGTTTTCTTTTTTGAAAAATTGCAGAAATCGAGATAATGGTTTTGAGGAAAAAAATTTTTTACTACTTTTATTTGTTCCTTTTTTTTTTATGAAGAGAAAAGGGGGGGGGGGGGCAAAAAAAAAAAAAAATGCCCCCTTTTTTTTTTCGGGGGGCCCTTGGGCCCTTTTTTAAAAACCCTGAATCAACTTGGTGTGTTGTGGGTTTGTTGTGTGTTTTGTGTTTTTGTGTGTGGTGTCTATGTTTTGTGTGGGCCCTCCGTTTATACTTTAAAATTTATCATGCCAATAGAACAGACCCAAACAGTATCTCTCTGAAGTAAGAAACTGTCACCCGCAGATATGGGGAAACAACATTCTTTCCCCAAAAAAAAGTCACCCAAAGTTTAGGGGAAGCAATGCTGCCCTTCATGAAAGAAATTGTCCAGTAGTGGAGAGGACAGTTGCACCTTGTCTGTGCGTTCAGAAATGAGGGTTTACTTGTTGGCAGGCAAAACCCCTTTAATATCTGCCCCCTTTCCCCTTTCTTTGTGCAGTGTTTGTACTTAATGGCCCCAAAAGTTTTTGCGTATTAAAGGGTGAAAAAAAAACCGCCGAGATAGGTTTTTTCTCGTGCAGGTGGGGGACCCAAGTCCGATTTTGAAAACGGGACTCGGAAAAAAAATAAAACTTTCAAGAAGATGAGGAAAACCACAACGAACACGGCCCAAAATGATCGGAAAGGGGAAAATCTCCCTTTTTTGAATCGTGGTGTGGCCCAAGGAAAGTAGGAAAAAAGAGTGTGGCCCCTCAGCTGTTTTAAGGGGGGGGGGTTTTTTTAAAGGTCACAGGTTTGGGACAGCAGTTTGGCCGTTTCCCCTGAAGAAAGGAGAGTACCCAAAATTTACCTTTATGTGTGAGTCAGTGCACAGTGGATTTCGTTTTTGTTGTAAAAGGGAAAGGAAAAGTAAACCAACATAAGGGGTAATTGTCGATGCTAGAAAATGACAAATTGTTGTGCTTTTTTAAGCTTTTAAAGGGTCCCCCCCATCTTGCCGGGGTATGGCTGTCAGCGGTGAGAACGGTCCGCAATTTCTGTTGGGGCGGGGGGCAGGACTGCTTCAAGACAAAAAAACACTTGACCCCGTGGACTAGTTGGATTCTTGCAAAGCCGGTAATGCAGTTATGCTCAGGGGACAAGAACTTTTTGGGCGTGAGGGAGCATGTGATACTCTTATTCGGCATTCGGATCCTGGGTTATTCATTCCGCTACGTTCTTGGGTGTGGTAAACCCCTTTCGCCCAAGATTTACCCCTGGTGTTTCATGTTTCAGTTGTGAAAGACCCCCAGGAGATTCCCATGTTTCATTATCTTTAAATGGTCATTAAATTTAGGCAAGATGAAGGAATAAAAAAGAGATTGTGGGGTAGAAGTTGAGCTAAACACGTGATTTTGACAGTATTGTGAGGTAAAAAAGAAACCTGCCCCGGTAGGTGCTTTTCAGTGCGGGGGGTGGACAAGCCCAGATGTTTGAAACTGGTTTTCGGAAGAAAAATTTTTAAAAAAAAAACTTTTCAAGCAGCGGGGAAAAAACCACCCGAACACGGAAAATATTCTCGGAAGAAAAAATCTCCTTTTCTGAATAGCGAGTGTGGCCAAAAAAAAAGTAGGGAAGAAGGTTTTTGGCCTTAGCTGATGGGGGAGTTGAAAGGTACCTGGTGCCCACGCAGTTGGCCATTGCCAACATAAAGAAAGGAGAGATAAACAGACACTTCAATGGTGTTTGTGTCGGTGACACAGTGGAATAAAGCTGCTTCTGTTGTACAGGCTGAAGGAAATGTAAACCCCAAGCTAAAGGTGGTTAATTGTCAGTTTTGTTAGAAATGAGAAACATAGAATGGCATTTTTAGTAAGTATCAAGATGTCCCCCCATTTGCCACGGCAGGGCCCTGTCAGTTGGTGGAAAGGTTTAATTTTTTGTTCTGGGAAAAGTGTTTTTGCCGAGTGGTGTTTTTTGGTTTTGGGGGTTTTTTTTTTTGTAAAAAAATTTTGGGGGGGGTGTGTCTTGTTTTGGTTATTTTTTTTATTCCCCTACGATTCTTGAGCGTTTGGTGAACCTTCGACCCGTTTTTGCCCCCGGTTTTTCATGTTTTCAGTATGCGATAGACACACAGCGAGTTCCATGTTTATTTTTCTATGGGAATTAAAAATTGGAAGGATGAAAGGGAAAACCAAAGGATTGTGAGGGGGTAGAAGATGAAGTCAAACAGAAGTTTTGAAGTATTGCGAGGTAAAAAAGAAAAAACCTGCGCGGATGGGTTTTCCCTTTTCCCAGTGCAGGTGGGGAAAGTCCAGATGTTTGAAAACGGACTCGGAAATACTTTACAAACTTTCAAGCAAGATGGGAAAAAACCAAGGAACCGGCAATATTGATCGGAAAGAAAATCCCCCATTTTCTGAATCAGCTGAGTTGGGGCCCAAGGAAAAAAAAATAGGAAGAAGTGTGGGGCCCTCCAGTGTGGGAGTCAAAAGGTCACATGGATGCCCCACAGCATTTTGGGCCCGGGCCAACAAAAAAGGGAAAGAAGGATAACAGACATTAAAACCCCCAATGTGTGGGTCAGTGCCCACAGTGGATAAGCCTGTTTGTTGTCATGGTGAAGGGAATTAAAAACCAAGTCATAAAGGGGGCAATTTCAGTATGTAGAATAAGAAACTAGTATGTGCATTTATTTAAGCTTCAAGGTGTCCCCCCCATCTTCCCAGGGCAGGGCCGTCGGGACGAGTGGACACGGTCTGCAATTTGTGTTGGGCTGGAAGCGGGGCTTTGAAGACAACAAAAACACTTGACTGCTGGACTAGTTTTTGCGGTTCCTTGCCGAGCGGTTTTTTAATGCTTTATTTCACAGAGCAAGAATTCCTGGAGGTAGGGAGCATGGCATACTCTGTATTGGGATTCGGATCCTGGTGATTCTATTTTCCCCTCGACTTTTTGAGGGTGTGGCAGAACCCTTTGACCAGATTTCGTTGGTGTTCATGTTTTAGTATGCGATAGACAACGGAGATTCCATGTTTCATTTCATATTGTACATTAAATAGGCAAAAATGAAAATACCGAAAGAGATTCGGAGAAAGAAGTTGAAATCAACACAAGTTTTGCAGTATTGATGGGGGTGAAAAAAAACCTGGCGAGTAGGTGCTTCTCAGTGCAGGTGGTGGACAAGTCCAGTTTTTTAAAATGGCTGGAAATACACAAAAAAAACTTTAAAAGCAGATGGGGGGAAAAAAACAACAAACACGGAAATATTCATCGGAAAAAAAAAAATCTCCATTTTTGAACAGTGATTTGGGCCCGGGGAAAAGTGGAAAAAGGGGGGAGGTGGCTCTAGGATAGGGAGTTAAAAGGTACATGGATGCCACAGCAGTTTGGCCCTTTCCCAAAGGAAAAAAAAAGGGAGATAACGACACTTCACTCCAAGTTTGTGTTCAGTGGGGATAAGCTCCCCTTTTTTGGTCATGGCTAAAGGAAAAGTAAACCAAGTCTTTAAAGGGGTAATTGTCAGTTGTAGAAATGGGGGAAATTATTTATGTGCATTTAGTAAGCATAAAGAGTCCCTCCATCTTGCCAGGGCAGGGGGCCCTGTCAGGAGTGAGATACAGGTCCTGCAATTTCTGTTGGGGCGTGGAAGAGACTGCTTAAAGACAGTAAAAACATTGGGCTCCGCGGATCGTTTTGCGATTCCTTCCCAAACGGGTTTTGGTAATGCTTTTTTTTTCTCTCAGAGACAAAAATTCCTTGACGTAGAGGGGCATGTTTTTTGCTCTTATTCGGCATCGGATCCTGGGTGTATTTATTCCGTTAAAATTCTTGAGCGTTTTTGGCAGAACCTTCGCAGGATTTCAGTACTGGGTTCATGTTTCAGTATGCGATGACACAGGAGATTCATGTTCCCCCTTTTGGAACATTAAATAGGGAAGTTGAGGAACCCCGAAAAAAAAGTTTTTGTTGAGGTAGAAGTTGAAGGGGGAAACACAGAAGATTTTGACAGTTTTAATGAGGTGAAAAAAAAATTGCCTGGTAGTTGCTTTTCGTGGGTGGGGACAAGTCAAGGGTTTTCAGATGCTACATCTTTTTTAAATCATAAAAGGGACAAGAAATCAGAAATAAACCCCCCAACTAAAATTTGGGTCTTTGTTTACTTAAAATAGACAATTCTTTCTCCCATATCACCCCTTATACTAATTCTATGATCCTACGGGTTTTTTCCATGATGTAATGTTTACCCTAACATTCAATCTGTCTTAAAAATGGGGATTCACAAAACGGCAAAGGAAAGAAGAAAAGAAAAAGACAACAAAAAAGTGGAAGAAAAGAAAAGGTATTGAAAAGAAGAAAAAAGGAACAAGCAAAAAATTGAAAGAAAAGGACATTTTAAAAAAAAAAATGATAAAAAAATGAATGGTAAAAAAAAACAAAAGTGAAACAAGGAATAAAAATTTAAAGTAGAAAAAAACGTTTAAAAAAAAAAAATGAAGCGAACCTGCCCCCCCCCCCCCCCCAAAAAAAAAGAAAATTGGACCCCCCAAATAGTTCTGAAGATAACCCAAAAAAAAAATAAACAAAAGGAATTTTTTTTTTTTTTTTTTGGATCAGATTTTTAGTTCTCTGTCTCAGTACGATGTGATAGAAACACTATGCAGCCCTTGGGTTCTGAAAGGGAATTTTTGTTTTTTTATTCTTTGTAATGGAATGAAAAATTGAGCATGCATTATTCTCTCTCTTTTCTCTCTTCTTTCTCTTCTTCTTCTTTCTCCCCTCTCTCTCTCTCTTCTCTTTTTTTTTCTCTCTCTCTTCTCTTTCTTTCTCTCTCTCTCTCTCTCTCTTCTCTTTCTCTCCCTTGTTTTTTGGTTTCTTTTTCTTGCTTGTTTTCTGTTTCTTTTTTCTGTTTTTCTTTTCCTTTAGTGTTTATTTTTTCGCTTCACAATTTTTTTCTGTCACTGCTGCAATTCCTGGGAGTGTCTGTTGGTTGGTTCACTCGGGTGTTGTAAAGTTGGTTTTCCCCTGGGGGGTTTGTAAAAGTTGTTTCCCCCTGGTGTTTGTAAAGTGTTTCCCCTGGTGTTTGTAAGTTGTTTCCGTGGTGTTTGTAAAGTTGTTCTTGTGGTTTTTAAATTGTTTTCCGTGGTGTTTGTAAAATTGTTTTTCCCCTGGGTTTGTAAAATTTTCTCTGCTGGTGTCTGTAAAATTGTTTCTCCACTCCTCCTCCCCCTCCCTCCTCCTCCTTCCCCCCTCCTCCCCCTTTACACCCGTGGTGTGTAGGGCAGAACAAAATCTTCACCCCCGTATCCCGGGCCCGCCTGGCCAATAAAATCCCAAAAGGGGGGAAAGGCTCATCTCACATTCCCCTGTCCTCCCCATTTGTTTTGGTCTTCCCCTCTTTCTCTTTCCCTTTTGGGGTCCGTGCAGTGTGTTTTTGCGACGATTGTGTGTTTCGGGGGTATGTCCCCAAACCCTTCCATCTTCGTTTGATAATGAGGTGCCCCTGTCAGTTTGGTTGGAATCTGTAGTCTTCACTGGAAATTTTTTGGCCAAAAGTTCAGGGGATTTCCGGGGGCAGGGGATCTGAAAGTTTTTGTTGTGGGGTTGTGGTTGGTCGTTGCATGTTTCCTCCTTTTGAGTGACCAGCTTTGGACAAAGGGGTTCCCTTTTTTCCCGGCGTCACTGCTCTTGGGTCGAAGGGTTGTTGGTGGGAAAAATTTCACATCATTCCACTTTTAACTTGTCAATATTTTTAATATTTTGTAAAATTCCCTTTCTCATCATCTTCTTTTTTTTATTCTTTTTTTTCCATTTATCACTTTTCAATGGGGTCTTAGAACACAACTTTTTTATCTTTACTTTTGTTTTTTTGGGTGTTTTTAATGTTCATTTAAAACTTGAGAAAAAGTATGCAAAGGGAAAAATAACACACCACACACACACCCACACACACCACAAACCCAACCCACACCAAAAACCCAAAACAGAGGGAGAAACAAAAAACCCCCAAAAACTGACAACAAAAAAACCTTCATCCCCCTCCCCCCCCCTAAAAAAGTAAATCAACAAAAAAAAAAAGTCTACAAAAATGGGGGAAAAAAAAAACAAAAGCAAAAAAAAAAAAAAACCCCACTGAAAAAATACCCAAAACCCAAACCAAAAAAAACACCCTAACCAAAAAAAAAAATCACATAAAAACCCAAACAAAGTTAGGGAAAACCCCCAATCATACATTCCACCCACTACACACACCCAAAACCTTAAAAGGTGTGCATTAAAATTGTGAGGCTTGTGAAAAACTAAAATCAATTTTTTTTCCAAATTTGTTAGAGGAATTAAGATTCTGTTTTTTTTAAAAAAACAAAAACATAATACACATTTTGCCCGTAATTGAGGAAGTTAATGTAGTTATTTTTTTTTCAGAACGGTCATTTCCTTTGTTCCAAATAAAATATTGTTTGGCGGCAATAAAATTTGTCATTGACAGGGCCAAATCTCTTTTAAAACAAACTAATCCAGCATCAATCCCGCTTTTAATCTCTCGATCGACAGGTTTTTCCCAGTGCAGGGAGTTGATGGGTGTTTTTTCCCCAGACTGTGCTTTTGGTGTTTTTTTTCAACCGAAAAAAATCATTGTTTTCGGGAATTCGTCACTTAAATTCAAAACACCACGTCATCCTTTCAAGCTAAGTTGGTTTGTCCCTTTGAAAAAAACAGTGGCCCCAAAGTCCGATTTTTTTGAGGTTTTTTCTTAGTCTTGTCTGCGGAACCTGTTGATGTCCGCCAACAGTCTTTTCGCTCCCCCCTGCGCCCCAAAACTGGCTTTCCGTGGGGTCTTTGTTGTTCGATAGTCTCCCATGAAGTAGACCAAGGTCAGCCCGGCCGA
>JASPKP010004929.1:0-16733 GCA_030674155.1 Stramonita haemastoma | reverse complement strand
TTTACACCTGTAGAGGGGGCGGGGGTTTTGTAAGGTAATGCAAAAAGAGAGCATAAATTAAATTTTAAAATATACTTTGTCAGTAAAAAAAATTGAAAGAAGGGAAAGTTTCAAAATATAACAAGAAAAATCAAAGCATTGAAGTACTTCATACATATATAGCAAAGAAAAGTTAAAGCGTTGTTAAATTTCACCAGATACCCATGCCATGGCAGTGAAAGCATGGATAAAATTTCCCCCTGTTAAAGCAATGAAAAAACTAAATCGTGATCTTTTCACGATACTATAGAATGCAAAATGAAATCAATGATAAATTTTTTAATCTCTATAGCAATGAAAACTGAAAGCATGGATACATTCCACACGGGCTTAGCAATGGAAAATGGAAGATGGAAAATTTCACACACACTTTGGCAGTGAAAAAAATAAGCATGGATAAATTTCAGCCTGTATGGCAGTGAAAATAGAAACCATTGTCCCATTTCACCACACTGCAGCAATGCAAAATAAAAATCATTGTAAATTCACACCCACTATAGAAATAAAAACGGTTAAGCTTTTCAAAACAAGTGATGTACATTCATGGATAATAATAATAAAGGGGGAAAACTATAAAATAACAACTGTGCTAGCCCAGGGATGCAATTCAGGTACAGCTGTCATCAAACCCTTTTTTTTTCAAACCTTTTTAAAATACATCAAAGATATTGCATAAGTAATCAATTGTGTACCAGAATTCTTTGTTTTGGGTCTATCTTGAGATTTTTTTGAAAAGTATTCATTTTTTAAAGATATCGCATCAAAATCGAGAGAGAGAGAGAGACAGAGAGACAGAGAGACGGGAAAACAGAGAGAGAAAGACAGAGAGAAAGAGACGAGAGAAACAGAGGAGAGAGAAGGGCCAAACCCCTGAACTTTTTAAAGTGTAACTGGCCTAAGGCCACAAAAAAAAAACATTTGGGGGCGAGGAAAAGTATCATAGCAGAAAATTTTTTAATTTTTTAGCATTTCCAATCTTGTTACTGCCCTTCTTTTTAAGTTTACGCCCTTTTTCATTGATGTTTTCCCTAGCAACCAGTGGTTTGCTGGATTTTTGCTTACATTTCTTTTCTGCTTAGTGGTCTTATAGGGGACGGATAGCCATGGTCAGAACATTGCGCTTTGGGAATTTGACGACCCCGGCCATCCCGTCGAGGAATTTTTCTCCCCGAGTTAAAAATCAGTGCTGCTCCACCCCCCAAAAGTCCTTCGGGTGAGCTTTAAACCCGGACCCCGTGTGCGAACGCACGCAAAAACTCTTGCGCAACGTTAATTTCCTTTTTCCCTTTTCGTAGGATAGCCATCATGTGCCGGTGGGGAACAGATGACATTTACAAAAACTCTAAAACGGGGACTGATTGAAAAAAAAGCTCAAGAGTGCTTTTCGACTATCCCGATTAAAAAATTTTTTTTTTTTTCATAAAAGATCCCAAAGATCTCCGGAAGATATTCTCTACCGCCGTACTCTTCTCTCCAAATCACCTTTCAAGGTCCAGGATTCACTGGCATACAGGAATATTGTATGAAAAGGGTCCCCCTTAGTTGATTTTGGAGTTAAAGTGAAATTTTTTTTATCTTTCCAGTGGTGTTCAGTTTTGACAGTGCTGTTATTGTCTGTGCAATCGCATACTCCCTCGGGTTTGGGATCCATTGTCTGATAAACATTTCCCAAGTATTGAGCTTGAACTGTTTCCAGCTTCTGGTTGTTGACCTGATTCAGTGCTATGCCCTTGGCTTTATTGGTCCGGGTTTTTGGTTTCTCACACTGTTTCCCTGCCGGGATGTTTTAGAGGCCTTTTTTTTGGTGTTTGTTAGGCTGGGAAGCTCCTTTTTTGATTGCTAGTCCCCAATGTCATTTCGAAAGCGGAAGCTTGTAATCGTTCTGCCACCAATGCTACTGTCCGTTTTTGAAAACCCTGGGAAACAGCCATGATAGATAGATAATAATAGATAGATAGATAGTAGTAGATAGTTGTTTGGGGATAGGTAATAGTAGATAGTAGATAGATAGATAGATAGATGATAGATAGATATAGTAAATTTCATTTTTTATCTAGTCATGTGTTCGTTGTGTGCACAATGACAATTGTTTTTGCATCTGCTTTTCAGAATGTTTCGTCCACAGAGGGAAAGAAAAAAGGAAAAAAAGCCACACAGACACTTTTGCTCCTGGGAAATTTTTTGCCCCCAAAAGGGAAACAAAGAAAAACAAAGGGGGTGGTGCTATGTGGGAACACAAGGGGAAACCTAATACCTACACATCAAAAAAGGTCAGAGCTCTAGTCAAAGAGGAAAACCACTGGGGTTCCCCGTTATAATTTATGGACCCTTATTTATTTTTCAGAGTAAACTTTATCTGCATCCCTTAATGTGTTTGTTTTTAAAATTCCGTTTGTTTTTTTGTCTATATGGGGTTTATGCTGTATGTACGTCGTACGTACGTACTACGTACTAGTACGTACGTATGTATGTATGTAGTATTTTGTTGTATTATGTATGTATGTATGTAAGTATATGTGTGTATGTATGATGTATGTATGTTGTAGTAGTTTTAGTATGTATGATGTTGTATGTTTTTTAGTAGTATTTTGTTTTTGCATGCATTATTTTATCTATCTATCTATTATCTATTATCTACTATCTTCTATCTATTATTGTCTATCTATCTATCTATTTCTATCTATACACACCAGCCGCACGCACGCAGCCGCACGCACGACGCACGCACGCCGCACGACACACACACACACATACATAATACATACATAGATACTAGTACATAGTACATACATCATACATACATACATCTAATCATACATACATTACTTTACATATACAATATATAATATTATATTTTTAATTTATATATGTTAATATATACTGTTGTGTATGCACAAACCCATAAAACTAAATCATACTCATACATACTACATAATAATACATACAACTTTTTTTTTTTTTTTACATACATACATAATATCTCATACATACATACAAAAATACATAATACAAAAATAACAAGAGAGAAAGGGAGAGAGAGAGAAAGGGAAGAGAGAGAGAAAAGAGAGAGAGAAAAAGGGGGAGAGAAAAGGGATTTTTAGGAAAAAGGGGGAGAAGAGGAGAGAAGAGAGAGAGGGAGAGAGGAAGAGAAAAACAGAAAAAAAACAGAAAAAAAAAACAGACAGAAGACAGACAGACAGACAGACAGACAGACGGGACGACAGACAGACAGACAGACAGCAGACAGACAGACGGGCCCCAAAAACAGACAGAAGAACAAACGAAAAACGATAACGATCGGCAATTTATTTTCAAAAGGGCCCAAATAGCCCCATTTTGAAGGGGGTTTACAAAAGGCAAAAAGGGTTTATAAGAATGTTTCCCACAAGTCAAAAAACGTCCATACAACTGCTGTTTTGCTGCATACCACACGTTATATGTTTTCTGTGTTGTAAATCAAACTATTTATCCTTTTTTAAAAGACTTGCAGATATACATGTAAGATTTTTCTAAATTTTCAGTTTTGGAAACGGGAGCAAAATTTTAAGTGACCCCGGTTTCCTTGAATAATATTTTTCAAAATGTGTTTTTCTTAATCACTTGCACGGGACAAAAAAAAAATAAAATGAACTTCATCCTCTCTATCAGTTCCCAAATGGAATATAAAATTTCTCTCCCCTTTCCTATATCTTTGACTATGAACTGCTATTTCAGAGACACCAAATCTAAATTTTAGTCAGTCCCAAAATCTAACAAACTTTTTCATATTCTTTAAAATTATGGTTTTTTAAAGGGTTTTATTCATTTTAAAAAGCTTTAAATGAAACCCATCACTATTTCAATATGACGGGCCCCAATCTTGCCAACTAAAATCTTTTATCCCACTGTTAAAACAAATAAAAAATTTTTAACAAACTACACCCTTTGTTCCTAACAAGAAAACCCAAATATCTAAACATTTTTGAATTTGTGACCCCATTTTATGTTACCTGGGCTGTCTAAATCTAGAGTCTTTTAAAAGCTTGGAAGGTAATCTCTCTTCATGGTACTAATAGTTTTAACCCAAATATTTAATACATTTTGATTATATAATTTAAAAAAAAATTTAGGGAAATTTCCAAGTTCACCATAGATCAAATCATTTGGAGTTCTCTTGTCAACAAACAAAAAAACGCTTCTGGGAAAAAAGTGTAATTTTTTCAATTTTTTTGCCCTTTTTCAAAACCCAAATTTCAGGAGAAAGAAAAGAGAGGGGAGAGAGAGAGGAGAGAAGAGAGAGAAGAGAGAGGAGAGGAGAAGGAGAAGAAGAGAAAGAGAGAGAGAGAGAGAGAGGTGGGGTGACGATTTACTACATAAAGAGTTTCATTGCACCAGGGGGAAATTTCCCAGTTTTTTGGTGTGTTTTTCAAGCAGCAAAGAAATGGCTATAAAACACAAAAAACAAAGGATTTATCAGTCCACGAAATTTAAATATAGTCCATAATGTGAATAGTCCAACTAAAGGTGACAGTATACCTCTTCCCAATAAGGTTAATGTTTATTTTTGTTAATCTGTGTGTTTCAGAAAATTTTTTTATTTTTAGAAGATTTCAAAGTATAAGGGTAGACTTAAAAAATCCCCAGGATATAGAAGAAAAAAACTGGAAGGTCCAAAACATATGGTCAAATCCATTAAAATTTACAAAAAAAAATCCCCTTTGATACTGATCAATATTAAACATACAATGACTTTTTTTTTTAACTTTTAGTGATGGTATCGGGAAAAGATAAACCCGCTTGTTGATTGTCAAAAAATTAACCATCCACACTAATTTTTCAGAGAATCCCAGGGGCTAGTTCATTTACATCAGAACTTTTTCTGCCTAGTTTTGGGATTTTTCAAAATTTTATTGATGGGATTTCCCCAATGGGAAATTTTTGAAATACTTCCTGCAAGTTACATCTTTTTGATATACCCAAAAGGGCCATAAGTCTCATGGGTTTTGGTCCCCAATAGCGTTAAAGAGTTTAAAGGGGTATGTGTCATTTCCAAAAAATTTTTTGGATCTAAACTTTTACCTCTTCCAAAAAGAAAAAGTTGTCAGGTGTTGAGCTTTCATCGTTTGGCGATGCAAGTTAAGGGTATATCTTAAGGTAATTTTTAATTTTATTTAGTTTTAAGGGGCTGATGCATGAAAAAAAGGAAAAACCCAATTGAAGTCTGTTGCTTTGGGGGGTCTGCATTTTTAGGTTTTTTTTTGGGTTTTTTTTTTTAAAGAAAAAAAAAAACTTCGGGATGCTGAAAAAATACTTTGTCCAAACAATAATTTTGTTTTATTAATAAAGTAATAGATGTCAAAGATTATCATATCCCGTCCCCTTTTCTGCTGTTTTTATGATTTTTTGGTAAATTTTTAAACGTTTTCTTGCTTTACTAAAATGTATTTGATGTGTGATTCCAGGTTTGTTTTGGAGTAAGAAATACCACGAAAAAAATTTCACTACTTGTTTGTATTTAAAATATCTTGTTATCAATTCTAAACATTGATACATTTTTGGACTATCTCCATTGTCAAACAGCGTGTGTGTTTCGTTTTCTGAAGACATTTTCAACGTTCCCAATTAGTTTTATTTGCTTACCCAGATTTAGGGGGCAGCTTTTTTTGTATAATTAAAAAAAAAAAAAATGTGTTTCTTATCATGGTAGCATTTTCCAACATGCAAATAGTTTTACACATTGTACTAAAATCACATTTTTTTTATACGCTTTTTGGGAAAGACCATGAAAGTAAAATATTGAACAAAACGGTGCTATAACCATCCTCGTGGAAAAGCCCTAAAAAAAATTTGGTTTCTGAAATCAATTTTGAACTCGTGCCTGTTGGTTTTGTTTCTGTTGAAAGAAATCTCTTGTTTTAGAATTTAAAAATCACCAAAAAAGAAATTGTTTTTCTTTTTTTAAATAATTTTTGGAAAGCAAAACTTGTATTAGGTTTTTTTATGTTAAAGAAAATAACGAAAACTTTGAAAAATATTTTTTTTTTCACCAAAAATGGTGTTTTACACATGCATTGATTAAATTTTTAAATTTGCAGATCTAGGGGATTAAAAACCGGGTTTGGGCTGTCAGTATAATATATTTTTTTTGCAATAATATGTCAGATACCTTAACAGTTCCATCCATGGGTTTCCCGTATTGGGTTGCTAAAAGGGGTTCTGTAACTTGCTTTTATTATTTTGGGTTTTCCCGGGTTTAGGATTGGTACGCTAGCAATAGACTGTTTCCATTTTATTTTATGTTTCAGCAAAGAATGAGGCATTTGTTTGTTTAAAACAAGTCTGCCCCATATCGGAACTGAAAACCTCTTTTTACTTGCAAACTAAAATTTTGACTGGGAAATTTTGTATTTTTTCTTTTTCGGGAATGCAACACAAAATCTTAACAGTGCTCCCATTTTCTTGCTAGCTGCTTGGGGCCTGTAGGTCTTTTTTCTTATGTTTAAATTTCCCCAAGTTAAATGGGGAATCTACTTTTTTTTCATCAGGAATGCCTTTCAATGACTGGGGTGGGTTATTACTTTTTTAATTTTCCTTTATTCAACAGAAAACTGTATGAAGATTGTACAATGTGGAGTGCTAAAGAAAGACTACACGGGGAATATCAGAGGGTTTTTTTTTTATTTAACCCGTTTTTTTTTGTGGGCAATTTTTAGAATTTTAACTTTTATTTCTATGTTTTTTGCACAAAGATGATTTGGGTAATCCGGGGGTTTTTGGTAAATTTTTTGTTTTATCTAAAAGGTCAACTAACATCTGGGTGTTTTTTCCGACTTGTCTTTCTTAGTTCCTGGTATCTAGAATCGCGAACGCTCCAGAGTAGGTGATGCAGGTAATGAGGAATGAGGAGAGGAGGGCAGCAAAGGTTTCTGTCTCAATCTGCGTTGCCCTATACCTGTTTTCTAGCTCGGGCAGTTAGTCAGCTGCAAGCCTCACTTTGCATTGCTTTCATCTTATTGGCAGTCATCCTTTCCCCAAGCGATTGATTTTTGTAGGGGAGTAACTTAAATCATTTTCTTTGATTTACAAAAATTATGATAGTTTGGGGTTGTTTTGGCTGATAGGAAACAGTTAAATAGAGAGTGTTTTGGCATTACACGGCCTTTTTTTTCCCTTTTGTTTCTATGGCAAGGGGTTTTTGAAAAGAATGGGAAGTGGGGGAAAGACACTAGGTTTCGTTTTTTTTTCTGATAGTTTTTGGCAACAGGGAACTGATTCGGGGTGCTACTTTTCCAGGGCCAGGTTTCTTGAGATGTGGTGTGTGTGTGTGTGTGTGTGTGTGTGTGTGTGTGTGTGTTGTGTTTTTTGGGTGTGTGTGGGGCGCTGGCGGCGCGCGCGCGCGCGTGTGTGGTTTTGTGGTGTGTTTTGTGTTGGTGTGTGTGGTGTGTGTGTGTGTGTGTGTGTGTGTAGTTTTAGTCTTTAAATTAATGTCCGTGAAACAGTTTGTGATTTGGATGGCAAAAAAAAAACTAAAGTACAACAAATGACTACCTATTAACAAGAAGATTCACAAGATTTTAAAGAAACCTACTTAACAAAAATATAAAAAAAAGATAACGTTTTTCTTAGATTAATTCGCATCAAGGAGAATGTGCAATAATGTTTTCTTGCCTTCAAAAGATGGGGAAAATATCTTAAAACGGGCATTCAAAAAGTATATTTGAGTGTTGGGTTTAATATACTAAAGGGTCTTTATTGCAATGAAAATTTGATATAAAAATGCTTGGGATTAAAAATTGTGACTTATTTTGAAGTTTTGTGACAGATTTAGTTTTGTTTTGTGGAACTTGGTTAAAAGGGGTTAAAGAGATTTTTCTTTACAAGCAGTGACATCTTGTACAATATGGACATTAAAAATTTTGAGCCATTAGATTGTTTGCTCCATGGTTTGGATCGATCAGCAAGATCGTTTTCCAGAATACCAAATGTGGTGGAATCCACAGAAAGGTAACACGGTACCACGTAAAATTAAAAATGAATTTTAAAGGTTTGATTTTGCTAACTTTTCCTACTCGTGGTCATAAAAACCCCTTCGGACTGCAAAGCACTAAACACAGACTTAGAGTCAACACATAAAAAACTTTGAAAACAGAAACGGTAAATCAAAAAGAACATTCTGGCCATAGAAATTGTCAAAAAGCTCGCAATGAAAATGGATATAATTTTTCTAATAGAAGATTTTTTAAAATTTTGACAGCTGGAATTAAATTTCACCTTGCTTGAGTTTTTTCCAGCAGGAACCTCAGTGTAAACTTGCAATTGTTCAGAATTTTCTCATAATGACGTTTTTAATGTTGGAAGCTAAAGATTTGTGGATGCTCACTTTAAAAAAAAAAAAGATTTGTGTCTTCAAGAAAAGTTGGCATGCTGCATTCATGGGGTATGGGGGAATCAGGGGGTCGAGATGCAATTTGTTTACATAAATTTCAGCTTATTAGCTTTCCAGAGTGAAGTCTAAGAGATTCAAGGATGATATTTTTTTGTGCTCTTTTCGGTAATGTTATGGATTTGGAAATCTATTTTTTTCTTTATTAAAGTTTGGAACATTTTGACTTTTCACTACTATTTTATTACTGAAAATTTTAAAAATCCTTCAAAGGTAACACCCCCGTTTCTTTTAAAAGTCCAATGTTAGAAGTGTGGAGAGGAAACCCTTGCACCAAATTTAAATGCTTTACAACGATTTTTGTAATTTGCAAGCATAAACTTTGGCAAATAAAATATACTTTTTGCCCAGAAGTAAATTTACTCCCACAAGTGATACAGCCAATTGCTTAAAGAGTAACAATATCTTGCCCCCCAAGGCTTTTGCTAACAACTTTCAAAATGTTAAAGGTTTTTACAAGCCTATCGAACAGTTTTATGCGGCATTTCCGGTGGAGTGTTGATGTGAGAATAACCCCCAAAAAAATTTAACCAGATTTGTTCTGGATTGAAACACCTATTCTGAATACAAGCAGATTGCAGGAATTGTTTGTTTTTTTTAAAAAGCACCTATTTTTTTCAGGTGAGAGTGCAAGTCCTTTTTCCCCTTTAAAAAAAATGTACAAACTATCTAAAATCAATTTGATATCCCTTTCCATATGTATTTATATCCTTTTGGAAGATTTTTTTTTCCATGGTAAATTACCCCACATGCATTGTCACTGCATATGAACCCTTTGGGGACTTTTTGTCAAAGTATTTGGAAGATCATGAATTTTAAATATTGAAAGCTTTGGCACAAAATTACAAACCCCATGGAAATTCCCCTGTAACTAAAATTTGAAGTTGAATAAGTTGTCCCACTTTAACTTGAATAATTCGAATTTAAAAGAAAATCTTTTTGTAATTATAGACATGTCCCGAAAATCCCCATGACTTCAACTTAAAAAGCAATCTAGAATGCCAACAAGTTAGGCTTTTCTTAAAGTCAAAGTATGGGGAAAAATATTTTTGCGTTTGGCAAATGATCTTTAAATTTTTTTTGTCAATTTATATTAATGTCAAACAGTAAACTTTTTTTGCAAAAAACAGCTTTATTCATGGTATGTTTTTTCTTTATCCAAAAATGTACCATCCTATAAAAGACGATTCCCCATTAATTTCTAAAAATGGGAGGTAAGTGCTATTGGGGGATTGCTCTTAATGTTACTCTTGGCTTTCCTTGTTTTAAAATTGGCAAATTATGACTGCTTCCCAAATTTTGATGGTAAAACTTTCCACTACTCCAACATTTTGAAACAGAATGCTAAGGAACCATATATATTTTTTTCGGGAAGATTAGCATTTGGTTGGTTTGTACCAAACCGCAGATGTCTTTTTTTTCCCAATACCAAAATGCCCCTAACTTCTTGTTCGAACTGGGGCATTGATGTAATATTTTTTTGTTGTGCTGGATCTTCACATTTGGTTGCTTCTCTTCTGTCCTTAAAAAGTTTTTTACTTTTGGGAAAAAGACTGGCCTTTTTGCATGGTTTTAGAGAAATATCTACAAAAATTTAAACCCTGTTCAGCATTGCTAGGTAATGTATCATTTTTTAGATTAATGGATAGGAAAATTTAGGTAACTGTACCCTTTTTCGTTTATGATCTTCTGCCAACCTTATTTAAATTTTTGAGTTTAAAACATCTGAAAGCAAAAAGATGCTAAAAAATCGTTTGGCTTGGGGCTGTCAACTTATTACCATTAATTTGCTCTTTTGTTTTTTCTGGTTTCCTTTTTTTACGATCTATTAGGTATTTCTTATCTTTATTTTTTTCATGCCACTGCACTTTGGCATTGGTGGAAATTTCCCCCAGATATTTTTACAAAATTTCAATGAGTAAAAAAAATTGGTTTTTTGGGGAATTTTATTTTTCGTGCAAGTAGCATTTAAAAAAAATTTAGAGTAAAAAAAAGTCCACGTCATCATCTGTGCTGTTTCTAGTCTAAAAAAGTACGCATTGAGCATTTTTTTTTTTTTTAAATTGCCTCAGTCTGCCTTTTTATAGTTAAACCTGAGTACTTTGCCCTTATCCATCTTTGTGCTTCTTCTTCTTTTTCGTAATACCCCAAAAGGCAAATTTATCGCTTCCTAAACATAGGAAAGTCTCCCCCCTACTGTTTGGGGCCAACATGGAGAAATGAGTGACAAATCAATAGAAAAAGATCTAGATATGAAAAATCGGGGTTTTTTTTGACAACTTTTCATTGTTATGCAAACAAATGGAGAATTAAATGGTTTTTTAAAAATGGTTTTTAGTAACTTAGTCAGTCTTTTCTCCCCCAAAAGGGCAGGGGGGGTTTAAGTCCCATCAATAAGCACTTCGATGTAATAAAAATTAAAAACCCGTCAGAATTTTGGTTATTTGGACCTCTGGAAAAAAAAACAAAGACCCATTTATCTTGATTTTTGGGGAATTTCACACATGCGCACAAGGGGGGAAGTGTCCGCTGTGCAGTTGATACAGGTGTCTCAAAAATGGAATACTGAAATCCCCGTGCACATAAAACAGTGTATTTTTCCCAAGGGGACTCTTTGTTTGTCATAGATAGGTGGGGAATAAAAAATTTTGGGTATTTGGCAAATTACTTGACACTTAAGAGATGTAGCACTAAAACTTGGTATTTTTTGAAGAACTGGTCCGCAAAAAAGGGTAAAATTTAAGTAGCCTTTGGGCATTCCACTGAAAAATGTAAGTTTTCGTTTTTTTTTAGCACACAAAAAAGGTTTAAAAAACAACAACAAAAACCAACAAACCCAAATATTTTTTTTTAAAAGAAAGCAAAAAAAAAGAGAAATCAGAAGCCCCCAAAAAAAAATGAATTTAAAAGCAAAATGTTGCAATGAAAATTTAAAGAAAATCTTAAAACAACGGGACTTCCAAAGCCAGCTAATAAAATTACTTTTGGGGACTTTAGAGCAAAATGAAAAAAATGTTGGGGTCCAGGAACAAATATGAGTGACAAATTTAATGTAGCAAGTAAATTTCCAGGGGACCAAGCTACCCGTCTTGGGCAAAGGGGTGTCTGTCTGCTGAAGGAGGGACAGCTCTTTGGGCCCCTGGTATCGTGGGGCTGGAGCCCTCTTTTTTTTTTGGCGTTCCCACAGAAGGCGCTGAAGAGATCGACCAACATTTCCCCGGGGGAACTGCGGTGCCGGGAAGAGGGGGGAAATACCGTCTTGCTCATGCATCCCTGACCTGTTTTTAAATTGTCATGGAAACAAAAGAAACCTAAAGATGCTTTACAGGGTTTGAATTATTGTAAGCATTGAAAAATCTGCTTTTCCATTCAAATCTCGTTGCATGTGGGGAAAAATTTTGTTAGCAGCACCTTGATATTTTCATATTTTTCTGACAGAGAGGAGGTGAACACCAAAAAAAATTTTACTGGGTTCTTTGGGTTTGCCAGGATCCAGAAAAACCTTTATGCGCAAAACGCAACTTTTAAATTAAGCAGAGCGACTGCCCAAAACGGAAAGTGTGCTTCCACACAAACAGACAAAAATGCCTTGAGGTCCCTGTTCCTCACACGAACCACCGCCCTTCCTATGCTGAGGGGCAGCCCCTCTGTACCTCCGCCCATCAAAGCCATCGCAAGCTTTGTGAAAACGGGCAGGCTAAAGGTGAAAAATAAACAACAGTTAAACCTAGGCCTACTCAAAAGAGAAAAAAAAATGAGAAATTGAAACATCGCCCCAAAAAATTCTTCTTCTTTTTCTTTTTCTCAGTCGGAAAATGGTATGGGGGAAAGACATGAGAGAAATTCTGCAGCCGCCGTCACCATTACAGCCTGCCCTCGCCTTCTGAATGGAGTTGGACTGTAGGGGGCCACCCTTGATGTTATCCATCCGCTTTTGGTTTGTCTCCCTTTGCATTGCCACCTTCCGTTCCTTGTAGGATGTTTGGGGAGGGTGTTGTGGTGTTTTTTTGGACTGGCCAAACCATGCTAGGCCCGTAAAAGAAAACTTGATGTAAAAGTTAAAGGGGGAAAAAAGGGGTCAATAATGAAAACAGCAAAAGGGGAAAGGGGGCAAAAAAAGTGACAGAAAAAGATAAAGTCAGAAAGAGAACACTATAAATTAAAAAACACTATCGAACAATGCATCAATTCCTCAAAAAACACCACAGAGTTTCCCCATAGCTTTGATAATACACGATTCTTTTTCAAAGGGGTTGATGACCAGGTGGGGAGTTCTAGGGTTTTAGGCGCCATGAAAAAGTAATACGTGAAGACATCACTCAAGAAAGAAACCCTGCTGTTGTCCCCAGCTGAAAATCTTCTGATTCCTATGGGCATCAATGATTTAATGTGTGTGTGGTTGTGTGTTGGTGTGGGTTGTGTGGGGGTGTGTGTGTGTGTGTGTGTGTGTTTGTGTGTGGGGGTGTGGTTGTGTGTGTGTGTGTGTGTGTGTGTGTGTGTGTGTGTTGTTGTTGTTGTTTTTGTTGTCTTCAATTTAACGTTGTTCACTCAAAAAAGTGGAAAGGTAGTGGACTTTCAAAAAGGGGGAGGACGGGGTTTAAAAGAAGAAACAAGAAAGAGATGGGAGCTTTCCCAATTGTGACGCCCAGAAAAAGGGAAAGGGTCGCATTGCCCCAAGGTAAATGTTTTTTTATTGACAAGTTAATAATCGCAATAAAATTGGCTACCCAGTACCAAAAAAAAAGATTGAAAATTGGACTATTCTGTGCAAAGCTTTTAAAAAATTAAAAATGATAGACTCATGAGGCAAAATGAGAAAGGGGCAAGTTTTTTTTCGTAACGGTTAGGAAAAAGGGGCTTGGGTATTTTGAAAACAATTTAAGAGAAAAAGGAAAATAAAAATTATCCCTTGAAATTTCATTTCAAAGGTAGAAAAAACAATATATTGAATAATCGATCAAAATCTAAAAAATTGACAACTTGCCCCCCACCTGCTTTTAATGGCTCTACTGCAAGATTGGAGAATACTAAGCGACTCTTTCGTGGTGGGCACCCATATAGAAATAGAAAATGTAATTTTGAATTTTCAGATATATTTCCGAGACTGCTCTGAAAATGTGGGAAAAATGGGTTTTACAAGAGGCACTCAAATATGAATGAGTATTGGGAAGGTGCCCAGGTGGGTGAGCAAGGGTTCCAAAAGGGGGGGGGCATATGTTTGGGCTTGCACATGCAAATTTCCCTGGCTGGTCATCCGGGGAGCCACTCCCCCCTCCTCTACGGGTAAAATGTAGCCAGTACTCCCGTTGCATTTGGGCAGATCAGATTTTTCCCCCCCAGTAAGGCAACTCACCTAGGGAAAAAAACTCTGCCCCCAAAACCTCCATGCCTTGTGGATTGCCCAATGGGGGAAAGGCTTTGGGGTAAACCCTGAGGAAAAATCTGGAGATGAACCCCTAGGCGGTCTGCTTCGATTTTCAGAAACTTCCGGAACTCCTCGCCCACGGCTGGTGCCAAACTGTATCACTTCTGCTTTTCCCTTTTGGGACCTCATCGTGAGAGAGGGGGACCGCTTCTGGGAAAAACACTTGTCCTCCATACTATCTGCCCAGGCTTGTGCCCTGGGGTCATCCGCCTCGCCTCACAGCGTGGACACAACAAGGGAAAGAGCAGTTTAAATTTTAAAACTCAATGCTGACGGGGGGGGGGTTGTTCCCCAGGTGGGAATTTGGCCCCCAACCAATTTTTTGCGGGGGGCCCCCCCCAAAGGGTTTTTGGACATTTTTTCCCCCAAAAAAAAAAAACCCAAAAAAAAATTTTAAGACCCCCAAAAGATTTAAAAAACAAAGAATCAAAAGGGGCCCTTAAAAACTAACTGGAAAAAAAAACCCCCAAAAAATTTTCCCAAAACCCAAAAATAAATACAAAATATGGAATTAAAAATTTTTAATTTTAATGGGAAAATTTGAAAAAAAACCAAAAAGGAATAAAAAAAAATTTATTTTTTAAAAAAGGGTTTTAAAAAAAAGGGCATAAAAGGGGTTTAAAAGGGAAACCCATAAAAAATTTTAAAAAAAAGGGTTTGAATCCGATACCCGCCCTTTTTTAAAAGGGTATTTTAAATTTAGGGAAAAATTCCCCCCCCAATACAGCAAAAAAAAAAATTTTTATCCAAATTAAATTATAAAAAAAAACCCTAAAGAAATTATAAAAAAGGGGGGTTTAAAAATTTTTTTTTGTAAATTTGGTTTTCCCGGAATTTAAAATTAAGATAATAAAATACGGGGAGGCCCCAAATTTCCCCAAAGAAAATTAAGAAAAAAAATTAAAAAATTTTAAAGATTATATGGTACCAAAAAAAGAAAACATCAAATTGGGGGCCCAAACCCCAAAAAATACCAAAAAATTTTGGAAAATCTTGCTTCCCAAATAAGTAGGGCCTTTAAAAAAAATTAGGTCAAAAAAAGGGAAAAAATTTTTAAAAAAAAAATGAAGGGAAAAAATTAAAAAAGAATTTGAAAATTTTGGGAAAAAAAAGGGAAAAATTTTAAATAGGGAAACCCCAAAAAAGATTTAAAAAATTTGGGTTTTAAAAAAATAAAAAGGGGGTTTATGGTCTTAAAACTTTACTTTCTTTGGCAAGGAAAGGGGTTTTGAGGCCCAAAAAGAGGCATGGAGTGGGATTGTATCAGGAAACCCCCTACTAAAAATTTTGTTGAACCGGAACAAGGGTCTGAATGCCTGAGGGGACAGTCTTTTCCAACCCCAAGGGGCTAGGGCTTTCTCACCCCTGTCAGGCCTACACTCCCCCCCCTTAATCCACAGCAGAAGAAAAAGGACGGTTTTATGCCAATATTCACCAATTCATCAAAAAAAATACCCTCAAAGGAACATGCCCCATCATCCAGAGTTTTTAATGCTTGAGGGGTGTGTCATGATGCATGGCCCTTCCGGCCCCTTGGACACTTTAAAGTTGGCAAGTTTAATGAAAATGGGCACGCCTGCTGGAGTTCTGCCCCCTACAACTGCCTCGCATGCCCAACATCTACTTCCAGACCAAGCCACAACACAAGGTGTCACAGCCCCATCCCCTGCTCAAAGCATTGGATCAGCTGGACTGATCCTAAACCAACGTAACAACATCAAATCTGTGCTCATCACCCCCATACCTACGAGATTGGGGGCAATACCACTCTCTCATTACTGCAAGATCGGGGCTCTCTAAAGAAACTTCAGAGCTCCAAACGAAAGGCAAACCCCGTATCAATACCACCCCCATGCATTTTCCCTGAGAAAATTAAAAATTTTGCCAAGTCCCCCAAGAAGCTCTCCTGACAAACACCAGCAGCTCAGCTTGTGAAATAGAACCACCTCCAGGAAGCCTTTCAGAAAGCCTTTGAAACCCTTTGGGAAAAAAAGACCTCCAAACCAAGAGGTTTGATCCCAAGTCTAGTGAGTGTTCCCTGTCATTGACCAAAGGTGCTGCCCCCCGCCAAATACAAGTCTCCCTAGTGAAAATCCCTGCAAGCACCAGACAGCCCGAAACAAAGTGCAACGATTGCAAGCGTTTTTGCCATGAATACTGGCAAAAGCCAGTGCCCCCCTCCAGTCTTCAGCTGCCTCAGGCAACATAAGGAATGTACAAAGGAATGAAGAAGCTCTAGGGCCAAACAGAGCAAAACCACCCCACTCAAGCCTCCCAAAGGGGGGGATGATCACCACAAAAAGCAGACAGATGGACAGGTGGGGAAGCATTTTTTGAGCCTATCTAGAGAAAAACGTCTTGACTCAGCCTTTATGCCCTTGAGCCTTGCCCATCATGGAGGAACTAGATAATAAACCAACCCCTTTATGAGCTCCACAAAAGCAATTTACAGCTTAACTGGGCAAAGCACCTGGCACCCTGGCATTTAACCAGACTCATCAAAAGCTTAAAGGCACATTTCTACAGCCCCTTCCAATTTCCTTTCCAGTGTTGGGGGAGTGAGCTGGCCGCAAGACATAAGATGCCCGATCGTCAAAACTCTAAATAAAAAAGGTGACAGGAGCGATTGAAAAAGCTCAGAGGGATATCTTTTCCTCAACTCATAGGAAAACTCTTTGCTCAGTCTGTTTGCATCCGAAATTTCTGACGTGTTTACCCCAAGTCACAAAGCGGCTTCCCCATGAGCACTCCACGTGGATATGAATTCTCCCTTGCCAATTTCAGAGAAATGCAAGAATCAGAAAAAAAAAGCCTTATAGATGAAAGGGGAAGCAGGGAGAGAAGAGC
>JASPKP010004928.1:15000-16735 GCA_030674155.1 Stramonita haemastoma | reverse complement strand
TTCACAGCAAGAAAGGTTAGGGCTTTATTTTTTCGGATAAAACTGAATGCGTTCATCACTAAATATAGCAAAAATATAAAATGTTTGTGCGGTGAGAAAATTACAAACAGTCACATAATTTTTGAATGTAAGAGTCTAAAACCATTCTTACCCTCTTTCTCGGAAAAATCCTTGGATAAGATTTTTAAAAATCTTAATTTGGCATTTCGTATAACAAAATCTTTAATTGGATAGTTCTTTAGGAAATTTGTTATAGTTTTAAGTCATACTAGCAATTGTTATGTATTTACTTGTTGTTATCACTGTTTAACCCAAATCTATGTACTGTATACATTATTAAGAAAAAGACACCCATTTTACTGCACACATCCATCAACATACTAGACCCTCCCCTTCCCTTCCCATCGTCTAATATCACTTTGAGTGAACAGACGTAAAATCGAAGCAACAACAACAAAACTGCATACACAGAAGGACTGGAGGTAAAAAAAACAAACAAAGCACACGAGTGCTTATTCCATTATCATCGAAATAAAAGAATAATAAATAGATAAATAAATAAATAAATAAATAAATAAATAAATAAAAAAGTAAATGAATAAAAAAAAAAAAAAAAAGAATAAATAAATAAGTAAAAATGTTCAATATTTAAAAAAAAATCTTTCTCTTTTATTCTTTTATATCGAGAATAATAGAATAAGCAGTCACGTGGGTTTTTTTTTACATCCAGTCCCCGTGTGTATGCAGTTTTGTAAATCTTGTCATCTGTTCCCACCGGCACACGATGGCCTACTCTTTCGAAAAGTGGAACAGGATATAAAACACAATATGAAAGAATGAATTGATAAATGGATAATAAATAATGAATAATAATAAATAGATAACTAAAATAAAAAATAGATAAATAAACAAATAAACAAAATAAACAAAACAAACAAAATAAACAAATCTTCCAAACTTCCAGGTGACAACCGACGTGTACCCTAAAGACATCCTGGACGTGGACAGTGCTTTCGGCACGCTGGCCCGCCTGTCGGCGTACGGCTCCCAGCAGGTGAAGACCTATCACAGCCTCCTGAACCCCATCCCCCGCATCGCTCATTACGTCTGCATCGACTGCGAGGTCCGTTTCATCGCCTTCCTCAGCATGCGCAGTGCTGTCAATGTCGCTGGTCTCAATAAGGTGAGCTGAGTGGGTGGGTAGGTTTTTTGTTCGTGTTATTGTTTTGTTGTTAGTGTGTTTTTTTTCTAATATTTTAACTAGAATTAGGAAAGTGAGAGAAAAAAATAGAGAAAAAAGGGAAAAAATAGGTTTTTGTTGTTTTTGTTTGGTAATGTGTTTTGTAAGATAAAGTGAGTGTTTGGGCGTTTGGGATGCTGTGTGCAAGCGCGCAGAAACACAAACATACACACACTATACAAACACACGTCAAAGCAAGGAATTTAAAAGGAAAAATAAAAGAGAGTTCCCTTTAGGAGAAGTTTTGTTTTGGTATTACCCTTTTTCTATGGAGAAGAATACATTAAATCCTATATACTGGTTTGCATTCTTATTCTGTACTCCCTTGCTTTGTTTATCCATTTTGGATTTTATATTCATTGAATTAACAAAGAGTAAACCATTGTGTGCCGGTGGGAACATATGACAAAAACACTGCAGTCACACGGGGACTTGATGTAAAAAAAAAAAAAAAAAAAAAAGCACACGTGTTGCTTATTCCATTATCCTCGATAT
>JASPKP010004927.1:0-16736 GCA_030674155.1 Stramonita haemastoma | reverse complement strand
GGTTTTTTTTGGGGGTTTTTTAGTTTTGGGGGGGTGGGTTTCCCATGTTTTTTCCCTTAAAGTTTTCTGGTGTTCTTTTTTTCAATGGATCATTTAACCTGAAAAGAAAGAACTTGTGTAAGAAAAAAAATAACATTTGGATTTAATTTCTAAGTTTAGATCATCATGCTGTGCATGTGGACAACATGATTCTTTTAGCACCAAAAAATGTACATTTGTGGGGTTTTTTGGGGCTCCCCTGCTAAAGTGAACATCTTGCCCTCACATTACGAACCATCTCTTGTGCTAGAATGCAAACCTGCTAACAGCCAGCAGTATGCCCGATCAAACCTAACCAGCGTGCACACTGCTACCTGGAAAACAGACAGGCTCCGCCAGGTCCACACTATTCCCCGAAGCACTGCCTGAAAAACTAACTGCAGTGCATACCCCAAAGACTCCTGGTGTTACCTTTTTGGGTGCGTCCACTTGCTCGGGCCGCGTCCTCAGGCATTGAAGTACCAAGGACGGGAACAGTCTTGATGACAGAAGGATTCTGCTTCTTCTTCGTGGACCGCTCAGACAGCAGCTAGGGTCTGTCCTAAAAGCAGAACAGTGCTCGGGACAGCAGCTAGTGTCTGTACTATGAGCAGAACAGTGATGCGCTGCCGTTAAGCCCCTGACAAGTCAGACCCAGCGCTTCCAACTTCGGCGTGGCCATGACAGGATGACTCTACAAAGAGAAAAGCAAGATATTTTGAACTGAAATGCCTGAGCAACCTCCCCCCCCCCCTCCTCCCCCCCACACGCGTGCGCACGCGCGCGCATGCACACAGAGAGAGAGAGAGAGAAGAGAGAGAGAGAGGAGAGAGAGAGAGAGAGAGAGAGGAGAGAGAGAGAGAGAGAGAAATGAATGAATGAAGAATAATCTTTTTTTTTTAAGGGAACAAGTAAGATTACTTTACTTTTTTCATCCGGCCCTTGCCCTGATCGGGGGAAAAAAACTAAAAAAACCCCCTCCCTACCCACATACCAGCATCACCCCCAGAACAGTTAAACAATATTTTAAAAAAGAAAACAGAATCATTCAAAAAAAAGGTCCCTAACGGTAATGATAATTTTTTTAAAAAAAAAAAATATAGAAAAAAAAACTTAAAAATACAAATATTTAGCCATGAAACAAAGGCTTTAAAAATCTAAATGATAGCGTGTGGGGGGTGTGGGGTTTGTGGTGTGTGTGAGAGAGAGGAGAGGAGAGAGGGGGAGAAGAGAGAGGAGAAGAGAGAGAAGAGGGAGAGAGAAAAGGGAGGGGGGAAAAGGGAGGGAGAGGGGGAGAGCATTTCAAGTTACACGCATCAAAACAAACCAGCCTAAAATATATCAAAGACTCACATTCTATTTAAAAAAAAAAAAAAAAAAAAAAACAAAAAAAAAAAAAAAAAACAACAAAAAAAAAAACCTAGATTTTTAACTCACAATGGGGCCAAATTAAATAAAATTGAAAGATTAAAAATTATGGGGGAAGGGGAAAGGGGGAAAAATGCAATAATTCAGGACAAATTTATAAAGGTTTCCCAAATCTTAAGCCCAAAAAATTTATTGAAAGTAATTTTTCCCCCGTGGTGTGTGTGTGTGTGTGCTTTTTGGGGTGTGTGTATGTGTGTGTGTGTGTGTGTGTGTGTGGGGGGTTTGTGTGGTGGCGTGGGGGCGTGCTTTGCGTGGGGTTCGTGCCCCCCCTTCGTGCGTGCTGGGGTGTTTGTGTGGTGTGTGTGTTTTTACCTGTTTTTGGTGTGGTGTGTGTGTGTTTTGTGTGTGTGTGTGTGTGTGTGGGGGGGGGGAAAAGCAAAAAAGGGCCCATAAAAAAAACCCCGACACACATAACAAAAAAAAAACCCCCCCTTTAAAAAACAAAAAAAACCCTTTTTAAAAATCATATCATATTTAAACAGAAAAATTTCCCCATTCAGTTCAATATGGGAAACCAAAAACCCCCCTAAAAAAATTTAAATTTTTGGGTAGTTAAATTTGAGAGGGGAGGGTTTGGAAAAAAAAGGGAAAAGGAAAGGAGAGAGGAAGGGGGAGGAGAGAGGAGGGGGGGAGAGAGAGAGAGAGAGGGAAGAGAGGAGAGGAAAGGGGGAGGGGAGGAGAGAGGGAGAGACATATTCAGCTTACATTCATAAAAAACCCAGTCAAAAAAGAAATTTAAAAACATCCTAAAAATACTTCTTTTAAAAAAAATTGTAAAAAAATGAAACCTTAGGAAAAAAAAAAAAACAAAACTAAAAAACAAAAAACAAAACAAAACCAAAAAAAAAAAAAAAAAAAAAACAAAAAAAAAAACCACCAGAGAAAGCAACAACACAGAAAAAAAAAAAAAAAAACAAAACAAAAAAAAAAATTTAAAAAAAACAACAAAACTTAGAAAAAAAAATATAAAATCAACGAAACGCATTTAAAGTTATATAAGGGGGTTTTTAAAATCAACAAAAATTTTTTAAAATTTTATAATATTTTAAAAAGAGACTACAATCTTTGGGGGATGGTAAAAAAGGCATACATAAAAAAATTTTTTTAAAACCCAAAAAAATTTTCTATTAGGAAAATCAATACTTTCCCAAAAGGGAAAAGTAAGGGGGGCCATTTAAAAGGGGAAATCCCCAAAAAAAAAGAAAAAAAAAAAACCCCAAAAAAAACAATGTAACAAAAAGCAGGCAAAACACGTAAGAATGTATGAAAAAAAAATTTTTTTAAAAAAAAAAAGGGTCTGTATTTGGGACAAATCTAATCATTTTCTTTTTGGCAATACTAGAAAAATCAAGAAACATTTTAAAAAAAAAATTTTAAAACAAAGATACAAACCCTAATTCGAACAAAAAAAGTTTTACTTTTTATAAAAAAAAAAAAAAAAAATAAAAAAAAAAAAAAAAAAAAAAAAGGGACCCCCAAAATAACAGGGAAATTCCAAATAACATACGGGTGTTAGTTCATAAGAAAAACTTAAAAAAAACCTTTTATGGGGGTTCTTTTGGGAAAAATTTTAAAATACAAACACTCATTTTGGGAAACTTTACTATTCAAAACGTATTGGGGCCTTGTTGTGAAGATATTATTAAGTATTTTTGGGGGGTTTTAAAGGGCTTTCTTGAAATTTTTCTTTCTTGGGATGTTTTTATTTGGCCCCCGAAGGTTTCCCCCGGGGAAGCCACCCTGAGTAGAAAGGCTTGATTTAAAAAGTAAATTTTTGGTTTTGGAGGGGGAATTTTTTTTTGGAGTATCGGGAAAAAAATAGGGAAAAATTTTGATTGGAGGGTTTGGGAGAAAAATCCTGTCATGTTTTGTTTCTTTAAAATTTTTTTTATTTTGGTGAAAAAAATTTTTTAAGGGAAAAAAACCCCAATTTTTTTTATGTCTGTTAGTTAAAGTAGTGATTTTAAGGGAAAAAATGTTTGAGTGTCTTTTGTAAATGCGTTAAGAGGTTTTAGGTTTTTTGGGGGAACTGGCTGTACAAAAAAAGGTTTTTAAAACCCAAAAAAAAAAAGGAAGAAAAAATGTGAGCATGTGGGGGAAAACTTTTCGGCTTTTATGTTGTTTAAAATTTTTAATTTTTTCAAATTGGTACACTTTTTGGAAAACTGTTTTGCAAAATTCAAATTTAAAGTGCATCATCCATAAAAAGGTTTTTTTTTTCAATCTTACACCAAAAGTTTTGGTTAAAACTTCTTTAATAGTTTCATTGTTTTTGATTAGGTGGAAGGGGCTGGTTGTCATGTTTTGCTTTTTTTTTTGTTGTAATAAGCTGATTTTGGTTTTGGGGGGGGTTAAGTGACATATGGTTGTAATACCCCATTTGTTTAAAAAACATTTTAAAGCTATTTTGTAAGGGGTAGATTTTTTTTTTAGGCGTTGTGGCTAGTATAAAAATTTTAGTGTCTCAAAAAAAAAGTTCACATGATTTTCGATGTAGGTGGGAGGTCATTAACATATTGAAAATAAAAAGTGGGCCTAAAACAGCCCTTGTGGTATTCCTTTTTTACAGGTAGTGGGACATGTTTTTTTTGGTGTTGATTAAAAAGATTGTTTTTGTTAGCAGGAATGACAAAACCCGATCATATGTTAGCAGATATTCCATAAGCAAAATTTTTTTTTCTAGCGTTCATGATAAAAAAATCAAACGCTTTGGCGAAGTCTACAAAGAGGCTCCACAAAATTTGTTATCATTTTGTTTTTTTTCCCCAATATCTACAATGGGTAGTAAAGGGGGTGGGATGAATGATTTTTCCAAAAACCTGTTTTGGGTTTTAAAAATTAAAAAAAGGCCCCAAAAAAATTTTTAAATGTTTTGGGTAAGATATTGGTATATGTTTTTCAAGTGGTTTTTGTTAATTGAAATTTTGATATGGCCCTTTTAAAAATTTCATGGGTTTAAAAATGCCCCCGGTTTTTTAAAAAAAGGGTTTTTTGGCCACTTTGAACTGTGAGGGGGAAATAAACCCCTTTGTATTTCAAATTTTAAAAATTTAAATGAATTATTCAGCAAAAAATTTGGGGCCCCAATTTGAAAATTTTTTTTTCCCCGGGCCACTGGCCCCCGACTGCAGTTTGTTTTAACTTTTTGGGGGGGTTTGATAGACTTCTGCATTTTAAAAGGGGGGGTTTTTAAAATTATTTTGAATTGTTTTTTTTGGATTCTTTAAAAATTTTTCCCTTTTTTTTTAGAAAATTTTTTTTCAACATTTTTTGTTTTTTAAAAGGGGGCGGTTTTTGGGTTTTGAAAGGGGGATTTAGGTGATCAGGAAAAAAGTTCCCGAAAAAAGGGGGGGGATGTGATTTTTGGTTAGCTGATTGAACTTTCCACATTGATTTCGTTTTTTGTTTTGATAAGTCGATTTTGAAATAATTTTTTTTTTCTTCTCGCTTTAATAAATTTTAATTTTTTCCCCTTTTTGCTTTGGATTCATAAAATTTTTTCCCGCTTTTAGTGGGTTTTTATCTCGAGACGTGCTTCGCATAATTTCATTCTTTAACCCCTTAGGCCGTACTTTATGTTTTACTTGGGGTTTTAAAGGGACCCTGTTTGTCAAAAAAGCGCTGAAGTTTCCACCGGGAAGGTAAAAGGCTTCCTCGGTTTTAAAAATTTTAAACATTATTAAGGGAGAATTTTGGAAAACATTTAGGAAATAGTTTTCATAAAATTTTTTGTAAAGATCGGTAAGTAACTTGCTTAGTCCTATTTTGGGATTTGTGTACCTTTCTTTTCCATGGGGGAAAACAATAGGAAGTTGGCACTTCAGCAGGGAGGGGGAAAATTTAATTCCTTAATTTTTTGCTTTGTTTTATGAAAAATTTTGGCCCAATTAGTGTTCTGCTACTGTGTTTTTGTTTTTGGGTATCAACAATTTTTTGTAAGGTTTTAGGTGTCTAACTTTTTTCCATGGGGCTGAGGTTTAGTAAGTCTTATTGAAATCGCCCAAAAGTAATTTTCTAAGTGTAAAAAAAGATGCGGGGTCCATCTTGGGGGAGAATCTATCTGTCCAGTTAATTCTTTAATGGATTTCTATAGATAAACCCAAAATTTTGATGGGGTTTTTTTCGTTTGAGCTTAACTTCAATCCAGACTGATTCAACCTGTTTGGTTTTTTTCTAGATCGGGGTTTACTTTTTGAATTTAAAAAGTTCATTGTATTACAAGTACGCCAGTGGATTTGGGGAGAAATTTTGGGTCTTTGGTTTTGATTGGTAACCGGAAAAACGAATCTGTATTGGTATTTTGGTTTAAAAAGTCTGGATTCTAATTCAAAATATGAAGGGGTTTTTTAGAATTTATAGGGGGTTTGGGTACATTTTATTTTTTTTAGTACCTATTGCATTTGGTTTCCCAAAAAGCAGCCCCTTTCCTGGGCCATTTTTATTTATGAGAAAAACCTGTTGAAAAGGGGAAAAATGGCAAATCACAAAAACTAAAAAAAAAAATATGATTAATTAATAAAATTTATGTTTTTAAAAACCCCAATCCAATACAGAAATAAAAACCCGCACAGATAATTTAAAAAAAATTTAAAGTTTAAAAAAAAAAAAATTTTACAAAGAAAAGAACTCCCCCAATAATCCAATACGAAGTAATAACACGGGAAAAAATAAAAAAAAATGTGAAGTCAAAAAAAAAAAATTTGGGAAAAAAAAAAAATGCCACAGAGAGTAGAAAGATGTCCTTTGATTTTTTTTTAGGAATTTTTCCAACCGCAGTAGTTTTTTCTTTTTTTTAAAAAGGCATTTTTAGGTGTCTTTTTGCGTCCAAAATAACCACAGTGATTTTTTTGTGTCCTCTGTGGTTACCCCCAAACACCTTACCTTCACAACAGGTTTTAAGTTCACCCAAGTGAGGTTAGCTTTTAAATTTTTAAAAAATTTGCAGTCACTGATAACCCCACCCGCAAAAAATTTTGTGCCATTGGGTTTTTAGATAACCCCAAAAACAAATTTTTACCCTTCAAACAAATTTTTTAAAAATTTAAAATATCAGGTGGCTGCTTGTTTTCCCCCTTTTTTTTCCCTAAGAAACTTTTTGGGCGTTGGGGCAATTTAGTCCCTTTTAATGTCTCAGTTATAAGGCAGATTTTTTTTTTTCCCCCCCTTTTTAATACAACAGGTGTGGTCATATTTTGGGTTTTTTTTCCCCAAGAATCAGTCCAGATTTTTTCATTTGAAGAATATTTGTCTGGACTTTTCCTTCAAAGAATACAGTTTGTTTTCTTTTTTAAGGAAAACAGTCTATTTTAGGGGTTTTTTTTTTTTTTTTTTTTTTAAATTTGGGAGTGATTGGCCAACGGCAACAGTATATGTTTGTTTTTTCTTATACTCAAAAACCCAAAACCCGCACACACACACACAACACCCCCCAAAACCCCACCACAACACAAAAACCAAAAATTTTAAGCATTTAAAAAAAAAAAAAAAAAAAAAAAAAAAAAAAAAAAAATTTTTTTCTTGGTTTCATATAGGGAGGGGGGAAAAAAGGGGGAGGCAGAAAGAATGGCCAATTTTTGGGGGGGGGGGGTAGAAAAATAGGGTTTGGGGGGGGGGGGGGGGGGTTTTTTTCGTCTCTGACTCTCCTTTTTTTTTTTTTTGCTTCAGGGGGGCATGGGGTGGTTTGGGGGGGGATAAAATGAGGATCTGGGCCCCGTCTTTTTAGGTTTAAAAAAAGTATTCGCTGGGGTTGATTACTCGGAAGGGGGGGGGAAAGGGAGGGGTGGGGCCTTGGGGGGGTGGGGGAAAAGGGGGAGGGGCTGATTTAACATTTTTTTGGGGGGGGGGGGCGAGGTTGATGATTTGCGGGGGGGGTTTTGGATGCTGGTTGGGGTCTTTTGGAAGATGGTGAGAAAGGAAAAAATTTATCATATTTTTTTATCCTGGTCTGGTGGGAGGGGGGAGAGTGGGGGCCCGGGGGAGAAGGGGGGTAGCAAGGGATCTTTTGGGGAGGTAAGGTTGTTTTTTGAATTTGTAAAAATCTCTGTTCCCCTGTTAAAAAAAGTTTTCTGGTGGGTTTGTTGATAGGGGGAGGGGGGGGTTTGGGGAATTTAGGGGGGGGGGGGGGGTTTAGTGACTTTTGGGTGGTATGTCCATTCTCTGTTTGTTTTCTCCCCCCACTCTCTTATTAAGGGCGGGGGAAAATTTAAATTAAGAGCTAATCGTGATGCCTTTTTTAAAAAGGGTTTAAAACATCTTTATATAGAGTTTAACGGGGTTTGCTCCACTTAAAATGTTCTGAAGACGCAGAATGGTCAATAGCTGTATTTTTTCCTTCCATGTTTTTTTACATGCTGCTGGAGTTTTTTTTGTTGTGGGGCTAACGCAGCTTTTTAAAGGGATTTTTGGTTTAAAGGTTTATGGCGGGGCCTGTTTGTAGCCTTTGGGAAGGTGCAAAGGCACGAGAAAAAAAAAGTTTTCCCTTTTGTAAATTTGCTTTTTTTCCTTTTTTTATGTAGAGAGGAACATAAGTCAGTAAATTTTTCCCAAAAGTTTTGTGGTTTGTGAAATGTGGTTTTGGTTTGTTTTTTGGGACTGGCCATTTGGGTAGTTGGGAAAAGGGGGGAGATTTGTAACACCCCTTTTTGGGGGGAGTGCTCCTTGGAGGGGAAAGAGGGGGGAAACATGTTGATCCCCTTAAGGGTTTGTATCACCTAGTAAGGGGGGTTGTGGCCTTTCTGTTGGGGCTAATGTTTTAGTGAGAGAGAGGGAGAGGAGGAAAGGAGAGGGGAGAAGGAGAAGAGACAGACAGAGACAGACAACAGTAAGGGGGGAAAATAAAAAGGCAACGTTGCCAAAAAAAACCCAAAGTGGATTTCCAAGATTTGAACAAATTTTTTCGGGAAAAAAAAGGAATTTGGGGGGGAAAAGTCATTTTTTTTATAGCCCCAAAACCCCGGTTTACACAAATTTTACAAATGCAACCCCAAAACGATACTACAGAAAAATTAGTGACAGTCCCTCACAATACATTACGATAATATTCACGACAAAATTTAGTTTTCAACAAAAAAGGCCCCAAAAAAACAACAGCAACAAAACCCCAAAAAACAACATACTGGTATTACCTTTTTGAATGCGTCCATTTTCTTGTGCCGCATCCCGGCATTGGAGTACCTAGGGGGGGAACAGTCTTGATGACAGGGGGGTTTCTGCACAAAAATATTGGGGGACATTTCAAAACGAATGCCGCTCGCCACAAAAACCCCACACCACATTATATTTTTTTTATATATTTTATAAAAATTAAATTTTTATATATAGAGAGAGAGGAGGAGAGGAGGAGAGGGGAAAAAGATATCTTATTTTTTACTATATTTTCTTTTATATTTATTTTTTTTTTATTTTATATATCTTTTATAAAATTATCTATATTATTTTTATATTTATAAAATATTTTTTAAAAATTGAGAGAGAGAGGACGATTGATTTGATTTATTTTTTTTACCCAAGGGAAAGTTTGGAAAAGCACTTTTTTTTTTTTTTTCACCCGGGCCCCCTGTATATCCTTTTTTTTAAATGTAAACTGTTCCCCCGGCCACGATGGCCCCTTTCCCGAAAAGCGGAACGGGTTTAAACATTGGGGCGAGATGTTTTGGGCGTTCGCACAGGGGCCCCCCCGGGTTTTTAAAAAATCTCACCCCAAAGGGGGGGAAAAGAGAGGGGAAGAGAGAGTAGAGAGTGAGGGAGGGGGAGAGGAAGGAGGGGGAGAGAGGAGGAAGAGGGGGAAAAATGTATATAATGTTATGTATTCTGTCCCTTTTTTTAATTTACGCACAATTGTTATGGCCCCCGGGCCATTTTGTCAAAGCACTTTCCCACACAACTGTGACCATGTGTTTGGGCCAGAAACTAACTGAAACGAACGCTACTTTTTTTTTTTTAAGAATAAAAGAAAAAAGAAGACGGAGAAAGAAAAAAAATGTGATAATAGTAAAGTACCTTCATTAATCTTTTTTCTCCCCCTTTAATTCCCTGCTTATTGATGTTTGCCCCCCTTCATACAAAAATAAGTATTTTAAATACAAAAAACTGCAGGTGTTTCATTTTTTTTTTTAAGGTCTACGGGGAAAAAGGGGAAAAAAAAATTTCTAAGGTTGATGTTCTAATTCAAAAAATTTTAGAAACCCCCGGGTTTCCCAGCTTTAATCGACAGTACTTAAAAACGGGGAGACATTCAAAACAACTTTCATAATTTTTTATTCACGCTTTGGGGGGGGGCTTTAAAATTTTAAATTTTTGTTTTACAGGGATCAAAATATCAAAAGTCCCCCTACAAAGGGTTTTTAAAAATTTTTGTTCCCATTTTAAAAAGGGAATGGAACAAAAAATTCAACATGGTCCCCAACCCAAAAAACAAAAAAAAAGAAAAAATTTGGGGGGGGGATGTCCCCCTTTCCCCCTGTGAGGTCCCCCCTTTTTTCTTTTCGTTTTTAAAAAGTCACGAATTTAGAGACAGGCCAGAAAAATAAATGACCCAAAAAGGTTTTTTAAAAAAATTTTGCTAAGCCTTTTGGGAATCAAAAACGAATGGAAGGGGGCCCGGGAAAAAAGCCGAGCATTTTTTTTGGTTGAACAAAGTTTGGGGGCCCTTTCTGTTACTTTCCCCCTTGAGAAAAATTTGAAAGGGGGTTCGCTACCCCATCCCCCAAACTCGGGCCCAACCCCCCCAAGTCGACGCCTAAAAAACCAAAAAAGTGTGTTTTACACAGAAAGGGTTTTAAAAAAGGGCCCAAAAGAAGTTCAAAAACCGCGATCTTTTTAGCCTTATATAAAATCCGGGGCGAATATTTTTTGAGTTGGGAAAAAAGAAAGACCGGGGGTAAAAATTTGGGGGAACATAAAAGGAAAACCCGCATTGACAGGCGGGACTCAGTAAAATTTTAATCCCCCTGGGTAGTATGCAAGGTAGCTTTTTTTTTGGGGGGGGGCTTTGCATTTTTTACTTTTCCCCCAAGGCGTGCGGCCCCCAAAAATCTTTTGTCCACAGCCCCCGCAGCCCTTTTTTTGGCCCCCCCCCCGCATTTCCCCCCAAAAGGGTTTTCCCCAAAAAATGGGATTGCCCTGGGATTGGGGGGCCCCCCGGGGGCTGGGGCCCCCTGTGTGGATTTGCCCTTCGGGGGGGCTGGTCTTTAGGAGTTTTTCCCCTTCGGGGGAAAAGGGTTTTTTTAGGGGGGGCCCCCCTTTTTCAGGGGGTCTTTTTTCGGGAGTGGGGCCCTTAAAAGGTTTTTGGTTTTTTCAGGAGGGGTTTTCCCCCCCTTCAGGGGCGGCCCCCTCGGGGGAAATGTCCCCTTTGGGGGGGGCCTTTTGCTTTGCATTTTTTTTTGGCCTTTGGGGAAGGGGGGCCTTTTTCCCCCTTTTTGGGGGGTTTTTTCCCCTTCGGGGGAAATTTTTTTTTCCCTTTTTTTTCCCCCCTTTTGGGGGGGGCCTTTTTTTCGCTTTTTTTCTGCCCTCGGGGCCGTTTCCATGTTTTTTCCCCTTTGGGGGGGGCCCTTTTTTTGCATTTTTTTCCCCCCTTTTTCCGGGGGGTTTTTTTCCCCTTGCATGCAGGAGGGGCTGCCCTTTGGGGGAGGTTTTTTTTTTTTTTTTTCCGGGGAGTTTGCCATTTAAGGGACTCAAGGACTTTACCCTTCAGGGATTTCCCCCCCAAAAAAATCCCCCCCCTTAAAAAGGTCCCCCTTGGGGGCTTTTTTCCCCAAGCATTGTTTTTTTTTGGCCCCCCGGTTTTATTCCCCCCCCCTCCCTATCGGTTTTTACATAATGTCAAGTTAATTTTTGGGGGGGTGAGGACAAAGCCCACTGGGCCCTGTGCCCCCCCCCTGGGGGCTGTTGGTGTTTTTACAGCCTGCGTAAAGGGGGGCCCCAGGAGGGGGGGAAAAACCTTTTGGGGGGGGAAAAAAACAAAAAAAAAACGGCTACTACAGATTTTATAGAAAAAACCCCCCAAAAGGGCAAAACGTGGAGCAGTTGCGAAAGTTTTGTGTTTTTTTAATTTAAAAGGGGTTTTTCCATTTTTTAAAAATTTTTCCCAAAATCCCCCTTTTGTCTTTTTCAGTTCCCTTTTGGGCAGATCCTTTAGAAATTATGAAAAAAGTCCGGGTTTTTGCGTGCAAGATGTAAAAACCCAAAGGTTTTTTTGACATTGTGTTAAAAAAAATTTGGGGGCACACTTTCGCAAAAAAAAAAACCCCTTTTTCCCCGGGGGTTTTTTTCTGAAGAACTTGCAGGATATGGGGTACGAACAATATTTTTTGTTGCATCTCTGGACGTTTCCCCCCTATTTTTTCCCCCCCTAAAAATTTTTCAATCTTTCCGCCACACATGAAAAGAAATGTGTGGCATTTTCAGGGTAAAAACCCCCATGGGGAGACAAGTCAGGCCACCTTTGGGGCCCCCCCGCCGGGGGGGCAAGAAAAAAAATAAAAATTCGGGGAAAAAAAATTTTGATACAGTCTATGGAAAAAATTTCCATGGGAAATACATTGTGGATTTTTTTGAAAAAAATTTTTTCCCTTTAAAAAAAAAAAACAAAGAAGGGAAATACTTTTATTATTTTAAAAAATAAAATTTTTTAAAAAAATAAAAAAAAAAATTTTAAAAATTAAAAAAAAAAAAAAAAAAAATTAAAAAAAATAAAAAATTTTTTTTTTTTAATGTATTTGTTTTCCCCTTAAAAATGCTTTTTTTTTACAGAATTTGGGAAAAAAAAAACTTTCTTGGGTTTTTATGGGGTTTTTTTAAAAACCCTTTTTTGCGTGTTGGGATACAAGACTTTTTTCCCCATTTGATCCGAAAGACGTGCACACAGAAAAAACACGTCTAGGGTTGGGGGTTTTTGGGGGGGTTAGGGCAAAAAAAGGGGATCAAAAACAAGAAAACCGATCCCCCCAAAATTTTTAGGGGGTTTTGGCAAAATGACATCTTTTTTTAAAAATAATATAAATCAATTCCTCCAGTCTTTAACAATGAATAATGCCCCCGCAACTTTTTTATTAAAAAAACGATTATTGATTTATTTACTTTTAAATTTTAATTTTTCTCTCAGAAAAGGGCCCCAAAAAAAAATTCATAAATTTTGGTCAAGCAATCTAAACTGCGTTGACAAAAAAAAAGTTTTTAAAAATTTAGCAATGTGGAAGATTTAAAGAAAAAAAAAAACAACACGTTAAAACTCGTTCCCCTTTTGGGAAGGTTTGGGGCCCCCCTGAGCCGGTAGGGGAAAGGATGATATTTTTTTTTTTGAAAAACCACCCCAAAAAGGGGGTGTTAGACATCATTCTTTTTCTCGGGAAAACGGGTACCTTAACGGTGGGTAAAAAAAGTCGCAAAAACCCCAAAATCTGACTTCATGAACTTTTGGGTTACTACCGGAGAGGAAAAAAAATGATAGATTTAAAATTCACAAACTTTAGCAAAAAGGCAAAAAAAACTTATTCCATTTATCCCTTTTGGGCAGTTTTTTGTTTTAAAAAATTAAAAAAAACCCCTGCAAAAACTTTTTAGCAAGAAAAAATTTTTTTTTTTTTTTTTTATTTTATTCCCCCCCTTTTTTGTCACAGCATCCCTTTTTCCGCATAAAATTTCCCCGGGGTGCTCCCCCCGGGGGGAAAAGCGCGTTTCCAAACATTTGCACGTTACCCCTTTTTTTTTTTCTCGGGGGTGGTGTCTAAAAAAAGACACCGGGTGGGATGCTGGGGTTTAAAAAAAAAAAAAAAAAATTTTTTTTGTGGGTCCTTTTGGCACACGATGGCCGCTCTTCCCAAAGGGGGAAAAGGGGTTTTTTAAAAAGTGTGTGCAAGAGTTTTCGTGCGTTCACACACGGGGGCCTGGGGTTTTTCCTCATCCGAAATTTACTGATTTTTAGTTCGATGCAAAAAACTTTTCTTAAAACACAAAAAGTCTATTGCCCCCTGGGGGTTTTTAAAAATGCCCGGGGCCACTTTTAAAAAAAAAAAAAATTTTGTATCCAAAAAATCTTTCCTTTTCCATTTTCCCAATTTTCACTCTGAATTGACAATATTTAAAAAAAGGGCCCACGAAGGAAGGGAAAATTTGAATATCTTTCCCACCCAAGCATTTATAATGGGTTTTTTTAAAGGGTTTTAAACCTTTTTTTTTAAAATTGGGGGGGGGGGGGGGGGGGGGGGGGGTTGGGGGGGGTTAAAATTTAAAAAAACTCGCACAAAAAAACCTTTCCCCCTTTTATTTTTTGCTTTAACGTAATGCCCAAAAAACCCAAACTTAACTGAAAGTCTTTTTTGCGTGGGTACTGCGCGCGCGCGCCGCGTGCGCCGTGGGGGAATGTGGGGTTTGGGGGGGTTTTTGGTGTTGTGTGTTGGGGGTTTGTGTGTGGGGTGTGTGTGTGGGGTTGTGGGGGTTGTGGGGGTGTTGTGCATCCGTGGTGCGGGGGTGGGGGAGAATCCCGAAAATTTTGTGACAGTTCCAAAACCATTCTGGTTCAGGGGAACGCTTTTGCCTTTCAGGAGAAACCCCCCCAAAAGGGGCCCGGGTTGGTTTAGACACAATTTGGGAAAACATCAACTTTAGCCCGGGCCCCCTGGTGAAAGCCCCAAAATTTTTACTCCCCCCCTTTAAGATAAAAATTTCTTGGACAGTTTTTCAAGAAATTTTACAAAACGGGTTTTTTTTCCCCCCAAAATTCTAATAAAAAATTTTTAATTTTATTTTTGGGCCCCTTTTTTAAAAAATACAATTTTTAAAAAAAAATTTTATCACCGTATTTGGCTCTTCTTCTTTATCTTTATAAAAAAAAAAAAAAAAAAAAACGCCCAATTGATGTTCAAAATCCCACACTTTTGGGTTTTCCCACTGGTAAAAAAGGGCCCCCAGCATGCAATTAGGCTGTTTGAAATGGGGGCAGAAAAAAAAGAAGAAAGGGAAAAAACACATCAACTCACCTGACCCGCCTCCCAAGACATGAAATTTAGTGTGGTGGTGTGGTCCCTAAGTGTGTTTCCCCCTTTCCCTTTAAAAAAAAGTAAGGGCCTTCAAACGCAAAAACCTGGTCTAAATATAACGGAAATTATTTCTAAGTACTGACAATCCTTTTTCTGTAAGGGGCCCCTTTTTAAAAAACCCCTCAAAAAGATAAACCAAAAAGAATTTCATAGGAAAAAAAACTAAGTTTTTTTGGGGGGCAACTCAAAACGATTTCAAGACTCCCCCCCCTTTCCAAGTAAAACTGTTTTGTATTGATTTGCACGCCCCAAGAAGAATTCAGATTCAATTTTTTTTTTTTCAATGTGCATCTGAGTAGGCACCATCTAGTACAGGGGGGAAAGGGAAAAATTTTTTAAGTTTTTCCCCCGGGAATTTTTCCAAAACCCCCCGGGGGAAGGGGTTTTTCCTCTTTGAGCATGACACTATAGGGGCCCTACCACTTTTTGACACAAACCCCCCACACAGCCCGCGTTCAATTTAAGGGGGTTTTTTTTAGTAGTCACAAACGTTTTAAAAAACCCCTTTTTTGGGGGGTTTTGGCTCTTTCAGGGTATGTATGGGGTGCGTTTGGTTTTTTTTTGTTTTGTTTTAATGGGGGTTTACTACTTGGGATTTTTAACACCCCCCCCCTTAAAAAACCCCCCCCCCCCCTTTTTCCCCCTTTAACCCCCCCCCCTCTCTTTCTCTCTCTCTCCCCCCTTTTTTTCCCCCCCCTTCCCCCCCCCTTTTTTTCTCCCCCCCTCTCTCTCTCTCCTCTCCCCTCTCGCTTCATAAATTTTTTATTTTTATATATATATAAAATATATAAAAAAATATATAAAATATTTTAAAAAATAAAAATAAAAAATATATATACTTATTGTATAAACTACAGTAGAGGTCTTACAGGAGAAGAATAATAACAAAAAAACAACTGATTTTATGAACTGCTGAGATCAATAAAACTTCTTTTAACAGTGGGAAAAACTTTTTTCATATCTAGTCCCCTAGGGCTTTTAAACAGGGGAAAAAAAAATTGGTCAATCAAACAATAAATGGGGGGATTTTAAAAGGTTTAGGGGAATGCAAAAATGACACATTTTTTGAATTTTTTGGTATTCCACATTAGCCCCATTTTACAGTAAAATTTCTAGTTTAAAAAGAACAAAAAATTTCAAAATGTGATGTTTTTTTTTTTGGAATCACCCCTTTTTATCAATTTTTCACAAAATTTTATACGACACAGTTCAAGAATTTTGGGGAAACAAAAAAGTTTTTAATGCTAAAATTTTAAAGGGGGCGTGTGGCAACGGCCCTGAAAATGTTCTGTACTGCTTCATATTGTATATCTTAATTTTATGTGTAATACTATGTATTGTTTTGACATTGTGGGAGCTTTCGTTTCCTACAAATTTGGGTATTTTAAACCCCGGGCGCCCCCTCGGGGGACAAAACCGGTACCAAACCCCCAACAAAAAGCTAGTAAGATTGGGAAGCATGCAGTTAAAGCACTTTGTTTGGTGCCCCCCGGGGGGTTTTTAAGGAAAAGTCGGGGCCCGGACGGATTCAAACTGGCCCTTCGCAAATCTTCTCGAAAACGCCTTATTCTTGGGATGCATTAAAAATTTTTAAAAAATTTTACGACCCGGGGACGATTCCCTTTTTTGGGGATTTTCCCCCTGGAGTTAACTTTATCTGATCCAACCCCCCCCCAAAAATCCCCCCGGGTAGGCTTTAAACCCCCGGGGTCAGTGTGCGAAATTTTCACGCACACTTGGTCCCTGTTAAATCCTGTTTCCCCTTTTTTTTTAAATAGGCCATTTGGTGCCGGGGGGAACAGATGACAAATTTACAAAACTGCATTTCCCCCCGGGGGTGGATGGCAAAAAGCACATGGTGCTTTTTCCCCCCTTTTCCCGGAAAAAAGAGTAAAAAGAATTTTTAAAAAAAATAGAAAAAAATAATATAGAAAAGATTAGTGGGGTTTGGGGGGGCAGGGTCCGTCTCCCTTTTTTTCTTGGTTGGGGAAAACTATGGCAAGGGGGAAACAAGAAAAGGGGGGAAATTTGGGTTTTAAATGTATTATTGTCTCCCCTTTTTAAACGAGTTTGATTTTTTCCAACTTTAATTTAGTTTTTCTGGCGGCGATCACGTTTTTTCCCCAAATCCTCATTCAGAACAAAAGTATTTGAGTTTTTTTAACCCCCCAAAAAAAAATTTTTTTTCCTATCTTAACCGCAACAACAACAACAACACACACCCACCCCCCCCCCCAAAACCCCCACCAACCCCAC
>JASPKP010004926.1:0-16737 GCA_030674155.1 Stramonita haemastoma | reverse complement strand
ACTTTTTATCACTTTTTTCGCACCGAAAAAACAAAGGGCCTACTTTTTACGGTAAAAGGGGAACAGGTTTTTTAAACTGGGGGGAAAGGGATGTTCTGCTGGGGTTCCCCACACGGGGCCTTTTTTTAAAAAAAACCCCACCCAAAAGGACTGTTGGGGAGAGTGGGAGTCCAGCACTGATTTTAATTTCCAGGAAAAAAAAATCTCCTCGCCGGATCGGAACCCGGGTAATCAAAACTCCCCGCCCCAAATTTTTTTAAAACCACTAGGTATCCGTTGACACCTATAGCCTAAGTACAGAAAGAAGGGCAATCTGCGTTTGATTAACACAAAAGGAAAAAAATTATACTTTCCTACAATACGGTAAAGTATCTAAAAATTATAATTTTATATTTTATATATATTTATATATAAAAATTTATAAAAATATTTTTAATTTTTATATTTTTATATATTTTTATATATATATTAGCTATGTGGAGTATTAAAAATGAATTTTTTTTTACCCATTTTTTGGGATTAAACGTTTCCCCCACGAGGGTTTTCTTTTTACCCTTTTTCAAACCCACTTTTCTGCTAGGAGAAATTTAAGGGCAGGGGGGGTTAAATTTTCGAAATTTTTTGTTTAATTTTGGGATTGATTTTTAAAAACGAAAAACCTTTTGTTCTTTTTTGGTAATAAAAAAATTCAAATTTCAGAATGTTGTCTTTTTTTCCCGGCCTTAAAAACGTTTTTTTTAAAAAAAATTTCCCCCCCAATCCCTCTTTTTCGGGAACCACCTATTCCCAGGGAAAACCCTTGTCAAAAATTCTTTTTTTGTCTTTTTCCGGGGCGCGCAAGTTTTATCAAAACAATTGTGAAAACTTTTTTTTTTTTTAGAGTTTTTCCAATTTTTCAATCAATTTTTTGTATTTTTGAAAACCATTCTATTGCAGGTTGAAAAAAACTTTTCTTTTAATAAAAAAAAAAAAAAAAAAAAAAAGACCCGGGTTGGCAATGGGGGATCCATTGGTAAAGGCATAAACACACCCAACCACACCCCACACAACACAACACAAAACACACACTACCAACCAACATCCCTGATATATAAAATATATTATATAATATAATTAAATATATAATATTTTTTATTTATTTTAAAAAATTTAAATTTATAAAAATTTTATAAAAACATATGTCGGAGTATTTCCCGGTAAATTTGGGGGGGTTTTTTTTTTTCCCCTTTTTTATTAAAAAGGGAAAAAAGTTTTGGAAAAATAAAGAAAAAAGAACAAACGCATAAGGGGAGGGAGCCCCGGGGTTTTTTCCCAGGCATAGTCACGGGCCCCCTTTATCCCCCAGCCCCAGCACACGAGGTGAGGTCGCAGGGAAAATGGGGGGAAGCTCAGGCCACACCGGAAAACAGGGAAAATTTCCCAAACTTCTTGCCAATTTTTGCCCGGTTTAGCCTTTCCCCGGAAAAAGAAAAAACCCCAGTTGGGGTTAAAGAGGTTTTAGGGGATTTGGGGAGGGGGCCCTTTTAAATTTTGAAAACCGTGCGCCATTTGAAAGGGTTTGTTTTCCGACAGGGTCCTTTTAAAAATTTGGTATTTTGTGGCTCGCCAGTGAGTGTGTGTCCTGCCAGGGGGTCCTACAAAAAGGTTAAAAATTTCCTGGTGCCTTTGGGGTTTGCGTTTGGACAAGAAGAGGGACCGGGCCCGTGGGTGCGGGTCAAAAGTCAGGCAGTTCTTTGAATGCGAACAGTTTCCCCAAAAGGGGGGTTTTGAAGGTTTGCGGTAACCCTGAAAAAACGATCATGCCACCCAATCACAAACCTTTCCTCCCCTCCCCTTTCCTTTCCCTCCCCCCTCCCCCTTTCATCATAAATCATCCATCTTCATTCATCTTTTTTTCTTTCATCATCGTGTCGTCGTCGTCGTCGCCCGTTTTTTTTCATCATCACATCATCACCCATTCATCATCATCTCTCTCATCCATAAACATCATCATCATCATAAATCTTCACTTTTCAAAATTTTACCCGCCCGTCGTCATCGTCCCCCATCATCGTCGTACGTCATCATCAAAACGCCCGTCGTCGTGGGGCCCGTCTTTGTCGGTCTTTCTTGGGTTTTTCTTTTTGCGTTGTGTCGTTCGTCATCACCACCCCCCCAACCCCCAAACCCCAAACCCCCAACCACCACCCCAAAAACCTTTCCCCGCCCAAACCCCACCACCCCCCCATCCATCACATAATCACCATCTTTCATCCATCATCTTTCATCACCCTTAAATCTTTAAACATCACCCCACCACCACCACCACCACACCACCACCCCCACCACCTTTTTTCACCTTCTTTCATCACCCAATCATCATCGTCATCATGGGTCGTCATCTTTTCATCGTAAATTTATCATCGTCATAAACCTTTTTTCCATCATCATCATCATCGTTGTCATCTCATAAATGGGTTGTCATCATCTCATGTTTGTTAACGTCTTTTGGTTACTTTATCATTTTGTTGTTGTTTGTTGTTTTTGGGGTTGTCATTTTTCCATTTCTAAATTGTCATCTTGTAATCTAAAAAATTTTTCCAGCAAAAAAAAGGGGAAAAACAGCACAAAGAAAAAATACTTTTCCAAACCCCAAATTTGGAGACCTAAAAAAAATTTGCTATTAAAAAAGACTACAAATTTGTTTTTTTTTTTCTTTTTCCTTTACACTTAAAAGTGTTTTACTTTAGTAAAAAAAAAAAAACCCCACACACCACAACACACACACACACACACAAAAACACCCCAAAACTCCACACCAAAACCAAAACACAACACCCCACCACACAGGTGGTGCATCCACACCACCCCAACACCACACAAAAAAAAAACCCAAAAAAAAACCCCTTTTCCCCAGCAGGGGGAACTAATATAGGGGGTTTCACAAAACCGGGGCGGGACCCCCAAATGCGGGAACTGCCCCGGACTTTTGAAATTCCAAGGGGTTTCCCTCTTCACAAAACTCCCAGGGATCAAGACTCCCGGGACGGGCCCGGGGCAACTTTAAATCTCTCGGGGTCCAAGAGTGGAACAGGAATAGGACTCGGGAGTCTTGCTGTTTGGGTTTCCCAGCGAATGGGTGACGTATTTTTTCCATTGGGTCCCTTTTGCGTGGCACACATTTCAGTGGATGTTTTTCCCCGGGGGGTACTGTCCAAAAGGATGGGGGCAACCCAAAAGCTTTTTGTTGATGGCTTTGATACTCTGGTTTCAAAAGGGTTTTTTTTTTCGAAGGATTTTCCCCTTTTCCTTTGCAAAGCCCGGGAAACCAAAAAATTTTATTTTTCCCGGGAGGGGCAGAAAATAAGTCAGCCTCTTTGGTTGAATCAGGAGGTAAACTTTTTTCAAGGGGTTTCGGGTTGGAATGAACGAAGACCTTAAAGCCAACCCTTTTGTTTTAAACCCCCCCCCAAGCTTGAACCCCCTTTAAAGGTAAAAGGAAAAAGGGTTCCCCAAAACCTAGGGGTCGTAGGGGGGGGCGGGCATCAGGGGCCCTTAGCTTCTCTGGGGGGGGCCCTCCCCATATTGAGGGCGGGGCCCATCCCCTCCCTCGCTTTTTTAAACCCTTCTTTCACCCAAAAGAGGGCAGGGTCCCCAAATTTTCGCGGCTATGAACCCGGGGGGAAACTAGTGAAGCCAAGGGGCCCAAAGGGTCAAACCCCCAAAACGGGGCAACCCCCTTTAAAACCCCCGGGTTTTTAACTTAAGGGGGAAAAAGCCGGGCGCTCGGGCCATTTTGGCTATTTATCTATACCCCAACCCCTTTTTAAGCGTGGGGCTGAAAGCTATTTAAAAAAATTTTTTTTTAAAACAAATAAAAAAACCCCAGTCAGTTTTAAAAACACATAACCGTTTTCAAAAAAAAGGGAAAAACCATGGGTTTTTGGTTGAGCTTTGTCTTTTTTTTCTTTTTAGATGAACTATTTCCCCTTCATGCTGTCAGTTGTTTTTTGTTTGAAATTTTTTTGGGGACTTTTTTTTTAAAAATTCCATGCCCAAAGCCCTTTTGTTGTTTTGTAAAAAAAATTTCCCGGGGGGGGTACATTGAGTTTTTTCGATTTTTTTTTTTTTAATCCCAAAAGTTTGGATATTTCCCCAAAGTCAAAATTTTTTCCCTTTCCAATGGGGAAATTTATTTATTTTTTTTTTTTTTTAATTTTATTTATTATTAAATTTTTCCCTTTTAAAATTTTTTTTTTCCCTGCATTTGTTTTTTTTATTTATTCTTTTTTTTTGGGTTTTTTTTTCCATTCTTTTCTTTTATTTTCGGGGATAATGGGGAATAAGAAAATTTTAAATGTGTTTTTTTTTTTAATCCAGTCCATGTGTGTTTTTCCTTTTTTTGTAATTTTTTGGCCCATCTGTTCCCACCGGCAAAACAATGGCTTACTCTTCCCAAAAAGGGAAAGGGCCCAAATTTTTGTGCCGGCTTTAACAAAGGGGGGAATTGGTAGAAAAAAGCAAATTAAATTTTTTAAAATCCCATTTTCACCCGATATAAAAGAATGAAATAGATGAAGAAAATAAAATAAAATAAAAAAAAAATAAATAGCAGGTAAAAAAAAAAAAACCCCACCCCCCCGGTCCCCCACCCCCTAAAACCCTTTTGGGTCCAAAAAACAAACAGGCATTTTGGGACCCCCCAATTTTTTATAACAAAAAATTTTCCCAACTTACATGTTGTTGTTGTTTTTTTTTTTTAAAAAAAATTTAACAAAAAATTTAATTTTATTTAAATATATAGTAGGCACCCATCATTCCCCCGAAGACTTTTAGGGGTTTACGCTTTTAAGTCTTTAAAGCGCAAAAGTTTGGGGTAAAAGTAAAATGGGGGCCCTTTCCCCCCCCAAAATAAAAGAACGGTTGGGCACATGGGGTAAATTTTTATTTAAATTGCCATTTTTAAATTAATGTGCAATTAAAGGGGGGGGGCTTTTTAAATTTAAAAAAAAAAACCCCAAAAATTGAAAATGGGGAAAATTTTTCGGGTGAAAAACATTATTAAAAATTTGAAAGGGAAGACTGTAGGATTTGACAAAAATGGGGAAACGGGCAAATTTTATTTTTTAGTAACAGGTTGTCAAAAAGATTTTCCCTTTGGGTATTTTTCAAAACACTTTTTAAAAGCAAAAGGAATAAAAATTTGATACCTTGTATTTTTTCATTAAAAGATGAAAAAAAAAAAAAACAGATTATTTTAAAATTTAAATCAATCAAAATCCAAAATTGACAACTTAAACCCAAAAATGCCTTTAAAGGCCCTACGCAAATTTTGCGAAAGTTAAGCGATAAAATTTCCCGGGGTTTTGGAGCGCCCACAAAATACTAAAGTAAAATTTTTTAAAAAAAAAACATATTTTAAAAATTCTTCAAAAAATTAACATGATACCTCCTCCCCCCTTTACCTTGTGGGGTTCACAGAAAACTTGGTACTGTTCCAGACGGACCCGGGGACATGGGGTGTTGGCCCATCAGGGCCCAGCATCAAAGTGACGTCAAACACTTTGCGTGGTGTAGACCCACATCAGGGGCCCCGGGGACCACCGGGGGCCCCTTCAACCGGAGGACAGATAAAACCAAATCCCTGTGAGAAAAAAAAAAATTAAAAAAAAAAAGAGGGGTTTGGGGGGGGGGGGGGGGGGTGGGGGGGGGAGGGGGGAGGGGGGAGAGAGAGGGGAAAAGGAGAGGAGAGAGGGGGGGGGGGGAGGGAGGGGGGGAGAGAGAAAAGGAGTGAGAGTGGGAGGAGAGAGAGGGGGGAGGGAGGGGGGGGGGGGAAGGGGAGGGAAAGAGGGAGGGGGGGGGGAGGGAGGAAGGGGAGAGAGAGGGGGGGGAGAGGGGAGGAAGGGAAAGAGGGGGGGGGGGGAAAAGGAAGGGGGAAAGTGAGAGAGAGAGAAAGGGGGAGGGGGGTAGAGGGAGGAGTTAAAGAGAGAGAGAGAGGAGGAGAGAAGAGAGAGAGCCCAGAAGGGAGAGAGACAAAGGGGAGAGACAAGAAAACGGGAGACGGAGAGAGTTTTTTACATCAAAATTGTTCATGCTTTTTATTATGAAAAAACCCCATCACCAGATGGTCAGGGGAGGAAAGTTTTTAAAAATTGTTTCAGGTTTTTTTGTTGTTGTTGTTGTTGTTGTTCTTCTTCTTTTTAAAACCCTATACGTCACAAGAAACACCACACTAAAAAGGCTGTTTAAAAAAATTCCCTTCATTTTTTTTTTTTGCTTCGTTTCCAAAGCCGGTTTTCCCTGGGAAAAAAAAAAGATGGGCAAACATTCCCCAAAGTAAAAAGTCAACCCCCTGAAACCCTACTTTTGTTTTTTTCTCTCTATTCAAAATGTTAAATTTTTGGGCCCTTTTTTTTTTAAATTTTTTGGGTTTTTTTTACCACTTTTTTTGTCACAGCAGATTTCTCTGCCCAAAATTTCCCGGGCCCGGCCCCCCCCACAAGGGGGACCCAAAATCGCCCCAAATTGCGGGCGCCTCCCCATTTTTTTTTTTTTCCTTTTCCTGTCTGAAACTGTTTTTGTTTCCCTATTTAACAAAAGTGCAGATTTTTGGATCTGCCGCGACCCCCTTTAAAAACTTTCGGCGACAAAACCAAAAAGCAGGGGACAGTGGGAATGTGGCCTATCAAAGAGGCGGCATAAATATAAAAATTTTCCCGCAACTGGGCAAAGGCATGAAAGGAAACGGCTTTCACCCCCCCAACGATACAGAAAGTCGCACAATTCCCCAGGTGTGGTTCCAAACTTTAAAAACCCCCCGACGCGCCGGGGGGTTTTGGCAGTTCCGATCGAAAAGGGAATTAATCAAAATTAAACGCCCTGCCCCCTTATCAAAGTGGTTTTTTCTACAGAATTTTCCCCAAGGGAAAAACCCCCCTTTTTGTTACCGGGGTTCTTTTACGTGCCCCAAATTTAATTATGTTTAAAACAAAGGGGCCCCGGGTTTTAAATCGCCCTCATCCAAAAGGAAGCCCCCAAACCCAACCACTCTGTTCTAAGGGTTTAGGGGGGGGGGGGGGGGGGGGGGAGTTTGGGGCCAAAACCCGGGATTAAAAACCCCCCCGACCCCCCTTCCGACCCGGATTTTTTCCGCTTTTTGGCCAGGCGCGTTCCTCCGCCCACTGATCCACTGCACTGCATTTTAAAATGAGGCAGCGTCCCCCTAAAAAAAGGGGGCTGGGGGGAAAACCATCCCCTTGCAGGTACAAGTGAAAGTCCATGCGGCCCAAGTTTTATGTCCTGCACCCTTGTTTAATGCTGAAACTACAATTGGGGGGAACTTTAACGTTGTTTTTGATCTTCTAAATGCTTTTTTTTTCTTTTTTTTTTTCGTACAAAAATTTCCTTTGTGTTTAGTTTAAAAAAAAGAATTTGGGAAAACCCTTTAAAGTTTAAAAAATACCCCTATTTTAAAACAAAGAAAACGAACAGGGAAAGCTTTTTAAAGGGGTTTAGAAATGTATTGGCAAAACAATAAAGAGCAACTTATTATTTATTTATTTATTTATTTATTTTATTTTATTTTTATTTTTTTTATTTTTTTTATTCTTTTATTTCGGGGGTTTAATTTGCAAAAACGCGCTTTAATTCTGTGCTCATGGTTTAGAAGCAAAAAAGGAATTTAAAGGTTTAGGAAAACCCTGAGAAATTTCATTTTAAAGGTTTCCCCCAAAACTCTAAAACCCTCTTTCCCCCAAGAAAAAAAAAAACCCCAAAAAAAACCAACCCAAAAAAAAACATTTGACAAATTTGGATTCACCCCCTTAAATTGCCCTTTCAGGGATTTTTAAAAAAACCCGCTCAATCCATAAAGGTCATGTCATCCTTTCAAAAAAAAAAAAAAACAACACCTGCAAATTTCCGAATTTGGAAAAATAAAACTAAATAGTGATGGATGGTTTTTTACAAACCCTGGGGAAACTAAATTTTAAGGTGTAGATCCAGTGCCCGGAAAACGGGGACAGGCCTTGCAAACATCGTCCCGGGTGACTGAATGCGGGCAACTGATGCGGGAATGTGACAGCAAGTGTACATTTGAGGCCAAAAAGGCAATCCGAGTTTTGTTTTACACTTAGAGGTGATTTGTGTGTAAAGATAAAATTTAAATGCCCTTTTCATTTTTAAATCATGTCGGAGAAAATTTAATGTGCTTTCTCCACAAAACCCTTTTAAATTATTATGTCTTTTTCGATTTAAACCAGGGGAAGGGGTGTTTTTAAATTTTTTCCCAAAAAATTTAAGAAGAAGTCTCTATTATTTAAATAATGTCAAATATGTAAAATTCTTCAAAAAAATCGTGAAAGATGTCCTTTTAGTATGAAACCTTTTTCTGAAAATTAAAGCAAGAGGAGCACCCATGAAGGCCCCCAAACTCTACATCAGTGCAAATGGGGAGTGAAAAAACAAAAAATGGGCCATTTGGGTTCCAAATTTTCCCTCTACAAAAGCCCCTGTAAAAAAAAATTCCCCCCCCCAAAGGGGTTTCATTCCCCCCATCCCCCCCCCTTTCCCCCCCCCCTGTTCCCCAAACCCCCCCGTCCAAATGTCCCCCCCAAAGCAAAAAGCCCCTTCCAATCACAGCAATTTTCATCAGCCCCATTACCCTTGATTTATCATATCATGCCCAAAGAAAATTTAAACATCATCAGTCCCCTGGGCGAAATCATCACCATCTGTTGAGGGTTGGGACCTTTTAACATTTACCATTCAATAAAGCTTTTTTCCCTTTAACAAAAACCCCCGAGGCCCAGGGGCGTTTGAAGACTTCTTTTAAAAACAACGCAAAGAAGTTTATAGGGCCCTAAGTTTTAAAAGAAAGACATAAAATTTTTTTTCAGGAGACTGATATGCAAAAATAATAGTAAAAGGGGGTTTTTGGAATAGGGAGGGGGGATTTTGTGGGAAATTTTTGAACCCTTTAGACCAAATGAAAAGGGGGGCTTCTGTCCTCTAGAATTTTCCAAATCTTTAACAACCCGAAGGGGGGTGCATAAAAATTTTGGGCCACACAAAACCAACTTTTGAGGTTTTGGGCAAGGGGGACCCGCCCAAGGGGGGGTTTAATCTTTAAACCCAAAAATTTATATTGGGGATCTTTTGTACTTGTCAAAAAAACCCCTTTAATTAATCAAGTTTTAATTTTGCAAAGACCAAAGCATTCCTAGGAACAGACATAGGAAGCAACCACACCCATTGTGTGATAAATACGTTTAGCTCCTTGGGAAAAGAAAATTTTAAAAAAGCAAGGCAGTTTTAATGAAAAAATTTCAATTTTCGATGGGACTGGGGGAACCCCAACCCATAGAAAGAAAACTACAAACCCAAATATAGTAAAAATTTGCCTACTCTCCCCTTCTGAAAAACAAAGGACACCAAACCACCCGCCAGGGCCCAAACGGTTAGGGGCCTTGGATTTGGGGGTAGAAGGTCGGGGGTTTCAAATTTCCCTTTAAAAAGTCGGGGATTTTTCGGACCCGGCCCGGCTCCCCCCAATTGAGCGTTGGGGGGGCCCCGTGAGGGAGGATTGGGACCACCCCAGTCGAGCTTAAATCCCCCTTTGATGGATCAATTTTTTGGAGAGTGTTGCTCAAATTACCTGGAAAAAAACATTTGCAGGTGTTGTCTCTCTCGGCCCGGGTTTAAAACCCCCCCGGATGTTTTATGATAGAAAATGTAGAATTTTAGATCCCTTTTGCCAATTGGGTTTAAAAAGGCGGTTTGAAAACTTCCACACAGCATCTTTAAACATCACCCCAAATACCGTTGACCCTAATATCACCCCAGAAAAAATTTTTTTTTAAATGGGGCCTCGGATTCGGTGGGCCCCGTTGCTCTGGTCCCCAAGGGTAAACCTCGGGATTTCGGGTTTTCCCCATACGTTTTCGGGTTGGCCTGTGGGGGGTTTTTGGGTCAAAGCCTTTGGGTTGGGAGGTTCGTGGGGAGACAGCTTTGGGGGGTTTCGTTTTTGGTGGCGCCACCTGGGTGGGGGGGACTCACTCAGTTTTGGCTCCCACACTGATTTAATTTTTACTGTCGTTATTTTGGGGGGTTTTAGGAAAGGTGGATTTCCTTTTGTATTTTAGTTCAGAACAGGAACCACTAAACCACCATAAAAAGTGACCCAGGAGCAAGGGCAGGGTCCCCTTGGCTGGGGGGCCCAAATGGCGACTAAAATGTTGATGACCTCCCTTTGGAAAAACCCCGAAGCCGGGAGATGAGGCACAACGTTTTGGGGGATGGGTATTCTGGGGGCGGGGAGAATTGAAAAGGGAGGGGCGTTACCCGGGGAAGCAGGAGGGGAAAGACGTCACGGGAAGACGAGGGCACCCAAAAAAGAAAAAAAACAATCCCAAAAGAAAACCAAAAGTAAAAAGCCTTGATAAAAACAGTTTAACACTGCAGGGGGAATTAAACAACTATTAACTTTTTTGGGCAAACCCACAAAAGCCAAAAAAAATTAAAAAAAATACCCGGGGTCACGGGGACGACATGTTTTAATTTGGGTTCAACAAAACCGCGGGGAATTAAAGCAAAAAGCAGAAAGAGGTTTGGGGGTTTGCAAAATTTTTGGGACGGGAAAAACCCAAAAAACCCAATTTAAAAAAAATTAAAGGCTTTTGAGGAAAAATTTCCAGGAGACTTGGATTTAAAAATAAACCAATAAAAGTTGTTGAATTTATACTTTTATTAAAAACCCAATTATCATTCAGTTTTTAAAGGGACAATTTTGTTGTTTATTTTAATTTAAAGCTCCAAAAAACGTTGTGCCCGGAATTACCCACATCAGGGTGAACAACTTTTTTTTTTCCCCCCCAAAATATTTTGCCCCCCTTTTTTTGCCCCAAGAGATAGAATGATTTGGGGTTGAAACCCATGATGGGAAATGTGAGTGGCGGGATTTATTAAAGGAACCCCTAAAACAGGGAGGGGGTTTTAAATTTGGTCCTTTTTAAAACGAAACTTGTTTGGCTTGTTAAAAAAAAACGAAAAAAATCAAAAAAAAAACACTTTGGCTCTTTTTTTGTCTGTAATTTTTCCTGAAATATTTTGAAAAATTTTTAAAATTTAAAAAACAGCGGGTTTTTTGGAACGGGTTTTTTTTGTAGAAAAACCGGCAAAACACGCTTTTAAGGGGTTTTTTGAAATTAAAATTTTTGGCAGTGGGCCTCATTTTCAAAAAAGACATGCCTGTCCCCAGTTTTACTGGTTTTTTCCAAGAAACCCAAAACCCAAAAGCCCCAAGGAAAGATTTTAAAAAAAAGGGTTTGATCCTTTTTTTTTTTTTCAGGGGAATGGTTTAACCCAAACTTGAAGGGCCCCCTTTTTGGCTAGGGAAATATTTGTGCAAAAAAATGCAATGGCACGGTTTTAAATGAAGGGGAAAAATATTCATTGCACCCAAAAAAAAATTAAAAATAAAAACCACAATAAATAGTTAAAGTACCAAAACCCCTTAAAGTGAATAACGGGATTTTTTTTAAAATTTGGTTTTAGGAAGGGCGGGGGGGGGGGGGAAAAATTTTAGTTTAAATTTTGGACAATTTTAATGAAAGGGGGAAAATTATAGTTTGAAAGGGTGGGTTACCCAAAAAAAAGGGCAAACAAAATTTTACTATAAACCCTTTTTTTTTTAACCCTTTGGACTTTTTTGAGAAAAAAAATAAAATAAAAAAATAATAATAATGATTTAAAAAAAAAAATATAATATAATAATATATATAAAAAAAAATTATTTAATTTTTTTATATTAAAACAAACCTGGGGGACTTGGGAGTTTTTAAATGAAGGGAAATTATCTGTTTCATTTAAAAGGAAAATTTTTGCCTAAAGACAGAAAGGTTGACAGGGGTTTTCCCTTTTTCTGAGGGGGATTATCCCCCTTTTATTTGAAAATTTAATTTAAACGGCCCCCAAATTTTTTGGTCTGAAAATTTTTTTGGGGGTTAAATTAAGGGAAAGTATTGGGGTTTTTTTTTTTTTTTTTTTTTCTTTATTTTATTTTATTTTTTTAATTTGCTTTTGGGTTTGGGATTTTTTTTTCCGCAAAAACTTTTTTTTTGGGGCCAAATAAAGTAAATCTTGTTTTTCTTTTTTTGAAATTTCAGGTTAGGTTCCCAAAAAAAAAGAAAAGAAAAAAGAAAAGGAAAAAACTGATAAGCAGCTTTTCTATTCAAAAGAGCAGAAAACCATTATAAAAGTCGTTAAAGAAGGAAACCGAAAATTTAAAATACAGCCAGTTCACCGTTTGGTCGTCACTCTTTCTCCATTTCGGGTTCCCCTTTCGATTTTGGAAGGGCCCCCCTTTTCTCTTCACTTGCCCCAAAAACCCAACTTTTTGGCCACTTTTTCAACCCAGCCTAAAACAAGACATATTTTTTTTTCCACCTAAGGTTTTCCCCTAAAGTTTAATCTATTATCGTTTCGGGGCCCTTTTGCCGTAAAACAGCCGAATTTAATCTCCTCACCTTGCCCAAAAGGGTGTAGTCTGTTTTGTGTGTTTTGGTGTGTTGGGGTGTTTTTGTGGGGTTGTGTGGTGTTTTGTGCGTGGGGGTGTGGGGGTGTGTGGTGTGTGTGTTTTGTGTGTGTGGGTGTGTGTGTGTGTTTGTGTTTTGGGGTGTGGGGGTGTGGGGTTTCGGGGCGTGGTGTTTGTGCGTGGGGAAGTTTTCTTTTGGGGGGTGTTATTTTTTAAAAATTTTTATTTTACCTATTTAGTTATTTTTTATTTTTTTATTTCTTTCTTTATTTCTTTAAAAATCATTTATATATTTATTTTTTTTTTTTCATTCATTGACCGTTCACAAATAAAATCATGGTTTTTTTTCATTTAATTCTTTTTTGGGGAAGGGTTTTGAAATGTGGTGACTAATTTAAATGCAAAGCGTTTTTGATTTTTTCGTTTTTGCAAGTTTCATTAAAAATTTGAAAAATCAAAATCTTCATAAAATCATCACCCAAAACATCATCTTTCCAAATTCATCATCTTTTTTTTAAATCATCAACACATCAGTGGGTTAGTAGTAGTGGAAAGTTAGTTTTTTAGTATTTTAGTAGTAGTGGTAAGTGATTTAGTAGTATTTTTTTATCATCGATCTTCATCATCTTATCATTATAAATTATTGTTTTTTTTGGTTGTTTGGTGTTGGTTGTTTTTTTGTTGTTATTATTATTTTTTATTATTTTTTTATTATTATTTTTTTTTATTTTTATTTATTTTATTGTTTTTAAAATATTTCATTATCATAACCCACCCATAAACCCCACCATCATCATTTATTTTTTAATTAATTTTATTATTATTGTTATTTTTTTAATTATTATTTTTATTATTTTTTATTTATTTTTTATTATTATTTTTTATTATTATTATTATTATCGGGGGTTTTGGGTTGTTTTTGGGTTATCATATCACTTTTTATTATTATTATTGTTTTTTTATTATTAATTATTTTTAATTATTATTATTATTATTATTTTTATTTTTAAATTATTTTTAATTATTATTTTTAAAAATTTTTATTACTATTACAAATTATTACTATTACTATTATTTTTTTTTATTATTTTTTATTATTATATTTTTTATTTTTTTTATTATTTTTTAAATTTCTGGGCTGTGTGTGTTTTCCTGCGTCTTTTTTTTTATGAGGTGAATTATGTCGTCTGTTTTATCTGTTTCCCTTTGGAATTTAAATTGAAAAGCCCCAGTTTTTTCCGTGCATTTTACCGGGTTTATTTTTTGGGGGTGCATGTTTTATTTTTTTTTGTTAGGGTGGTAAATTTGGCAGTTGCTGAATGATTTAAAGGGGACTAAAGGAAAAAAAGGGGGGTTATAAATTTTAATATTTTATCCTTATATTTTCCCTTTGTTTAAAGGGGAAAAAGGGTAAGGGGGCAAAAGGGTGCCCCCCTTAACCTATGTGGACTTTAAGAGCGGGGCGTCATGCCCTTTTAAGTTCTTAGGGGCCAGCATGTTGAGGGAGGCGCCCATCTCTTCCCCTCGCTGTTTTAACCCTTTTCCTGCCCCTTTAAAGGGGGGGCATTTACCCATTTTACAGCGGGGGTTGAACGGGGGGATTTGTACTAAAAGCCAAGGGGGCGAAAAAGGGGTTACCCTTTTCCACTTGGAAAGGGCATTTTTGGGTGGTGCTTACTTTTTTTTTTTTGGGGGAAAGCGAGGTCCTGGCCTCGAGTTTGGGCTGTCCACAAAAATTTCACGAGACAGAAAACCCCACGCATAAAAGAGTTTAAACAAAATATTTAACCCCCAACCCATAATTTTTTTCCCCCTTTGGACCAAAATTTAAAAAAATTTTCAAAACAAAAGCGCGCAAAAAAAAAAAAAAAAAGGAAAAAACAAGAAAAAGTAAAAAAAATTTTTAAAAAGAAAAGCACCCTTTGGAAGGGCCCCTTTAAAATTTCACCTTTCCCTGACTTTTAAAATTTCCAACACACCCCTTTTTTAATTTTTTACCTTCGAAAACCAAATTTGGAAAAAAATTTGCGTACTTTAAATGACGAAATAATAAAATTTGCGATTTATGAATGAAACTATTCGTTAATATATTTTTCGGAAAGTTGTCCAGAAAAAAAAAAAAAAAGTTGTGGTATGTGGTTTGGATAATTGAGTCCATGGTTTGCCCATTTGCCTTGCTTGTTTAAAAAGGCAATAAATCAAACAGTTTTAAAAAAACCCAACCCCGCTTTTTGTACTAAACGCTCCCCGTCTCTTTTTTCCCCTCTCTCCCCTCTCTCTCCCCTCTTTTTCCCCTCCTCTCTCTCTCCCCCTTTATCTCTTTTTTTGTCCTTTTTCTCTCTCTCTTTTTCTCTCCTCCTCTCACCTTCTCTCTTTTATAAAATATTTTATAAAAGGTTTTTTGTATGCCCCAAAGTAATTGAATTCATATTTGACTTTAACGGGACACACAGACAAAAACTCGCCCACACGACAGACAGACAGACAGACAGACAGATAAAAAATAAAATAGATACATACTTTTCAAACATTCATACTTTTACATACAAAAACATACATCCATACATACAAAATACAAACGTGTATGTATGTAAAAATTATTTATATATATTAAAAATTTTATTTTTTAAAAATTATATTTTATATTTTATTAAAAAATTATATTTCCAGAGTCCCAAAACAAGTTTACTTGTCAAGAATGGGACAGAAAAACAGGGGAGGACAGGAGAAGGGAGAAGAGAGAGAGTAGGGGATTTTTTAGATAGAAAAGATAAAATAGATAAGATAGATAGATAGTTAGAAATAGATAGATAGATAGATAGAAAAATAGAGATGGGAAGATAGAGAAAAGGGAGGGAGGGGAGAGAGAGAGGGGAGAGGGGGGAGAGGGGGAAAGGGGGGGAGAGGGGGGAAAAGAGAGAGAGAGAGAGAGAGATATACATACAAAACATACTTTTACAAAAAATACAATAACATAAAATCCCATACATACTTTACATATTTTTTAACTTACAAAACATAATTTACCCCAAGTAGTTTAGACAGAGAGACGAGGGGGCAGAGGGGGCAGGGGGGGAAAAGATATTTTAGATAGATAGATAGATAGTTAGATAATAAGAGATAGAGGGGGAATAGGAGATAGAGAGTTTGGAGAGTTTTAATTTTTGGCATAATCCCTTTTACATATTTACATACTACATACATACATACAAAACATAAAATACATCCCATACATACAACTTTCATCATACATACTTTTAAATACTTTTCATACATACAAAATTTACAAATCCCAAATTACATCTTTTAACAACTCCCAACCCATAAAATTACTTTACATACATACTTTACATAAAAATTAACTTTTAATACAACTTTTTACATACATCCATACATACTTTACATAAAAGGGGTACCCCAAAGAAAATTTATATGGATAAAACGGACGAACATATTTTTTAAAACTTTTTTTTTTCCCGGGACCCCGGGGGGTTTTTGTGTGTGTGTGTGTGGGGTTGTGTGTTTTGGGGTTGTTTTTGGTGGTGGGGGGGGGGGGTTTGGGGGTTTGGGGGGGGGTTTTTTTGATGTGGGTGTGGGGTGTGGGGTTGTGTGTGGTGTGTTGTTAAGTGTGGGGTTTTGTTTTGCGTGGTGCGTGCGGCGTGCGTCCCGGTGTGTGTGTTGTGGTGTGTGTGTGGGGGTGTGTGTGTTTTCCGGTTTTTTTTGTGGCGAGTGTTTTTTTGGGGTGTGCGTGTCTCTGGGGTGTGTGTTTGTGTGCGGTGTGGGTGGGCGAGGTTTGGCGTGCGTGCGTGAAATGTAAAATGCCCGCAGGGGTTTTAAAATTTTATTTTAAAATTTCCGACATTATATAAATGGTATGAAATATACATATATATTTTTATTTATGAAATAAATAATATATATATTTATATTATTATTATATATATATAGGGAAATTTTTATGATGTATGTAGTATGTATAAAAATTTTTATATTATAGAATTTTAGAAATATAAATTTTTAAATAATATATAAAATTATATATATTTATATATATGAAATTTATTTTAATATTTTAACCCTAAAACATATCTGCCCTTCTGTTGCCCGGGTCTGTTGTTGCCCTGTAGTCTGTCCTCTCTCTCTCTCTCTCCCTCTTTTCTCTCCTCTCTCTCTCTCTCCTGTCTGCCCTGTTTTCCTCTTCCCTCTCTCTTTTGGTTTCTCTCCCT
>JASPKP010004925.1:7500-16737 GCA_030674155.1 Stramonita haemastoma | reverse complement strand
CATTCGTATCGGTCAATGCCTTTCCAATGGATCATTCCAGTGGCGTGGAGAGGGGGGGGGGTGTCTGCTGCATGGGTAACAGCTTGCCCTCCATACTTACTTACCCAGGCTTTGCACTCTAAAGACTAGAGCGCAACTCCATAGTCTTCCGAGACTGATGGGTGCCTACTACTACTACTGTAGGAGAGGAGAGAGGCATCAGAGACCTCAGCTTCTCTAGAGGCTGGCATATTGAGGGTGGCGCTCATCTCCTCTTCCTCAAAATATATAGTACGCAGCCTAATTCAGTTAGACTCTTGTTTACTCATGGTGTCAAGTCAGCTTGAGGTTGTGCGTAGCCTTTACTTTATATTTGTGTGAAGCTTTCAGAATAGGAGCTATTTTGTTATCGTTAGGTCATATTTTTTGTAGCTTTGTTGTTATACAATATTATTTTGTAGTTATTGCTGTTGTTTTTGGGTGTTTTTTTTTAATCCCCGAAAAAAATACTAAGCAGTTCGGCAACCCCTTTCATGTATGGGCCAATGGCCTTTTTGTGAAAAAATCCTTCGTGTTCTCTCTTGATATCTGTTTGTTTGTATGTTTGTTTGTGTGTCTCCTGTCTGCCTCTGTCTGGCTGTCTGTCTGTCTGGCTGTCAATCTGGCTGTTTGTCTGTCTGTCTGTCTCTGAATCACTGCCTGTCTGTCTGTCTGTCTTGTCTGTTTGTCTGCCTGTCTCTGTCTCTCTGTCGCCCTGTCTCTGTCTCTGTATTTTTCTCTGAATCTCTCTCTCTCTCTCTCTCTCTCTCTCTCTCTCTCTCTCTCTCTCTCTCCTCTCTCTCCTCTCTTCTCTCTCTCTTTTATACTCTAGCTGTTTTTCACCCTTTCTCCAGTCCCTCCCACCACCCCCACTCCCACAAATGTTGTTAGTGAGGTTTTAGCCCCCGAAATCAATCTGTATCTGCCTGCTACTTCTGGAAGCCAGACCAACCCAAGGTCCTCTCCCTTCCTTTCTACTCCGGGAGCAGGATAGCCTAGTGGTCAGAACATTGCAATTTGACCACCCGGGTTCGATTCCCGTTCAAAGGGATTTTCCCCCCCTGGAGTTAACATCAGTGCTGACTCCACTCTACCCAAAAAGTTCTTCAGATGAGACTATAAACCGAGACCCTGTGTACGAACGCACGCAGAGCTTCTTGCGCACAGGTTAAATCCTGTTCCGCTTTTCGTAAGTGTAGGCCATTGTGTGCTGGTGGGAACGGATGACAAGATTTAGAAAACTGTATACACATGGGGACTGGATGTAAACAAGCTCATGGATGCTTATTCCATTCTCCTCATATAAAAGAATAAATGAATAAATACTCTGACCCTCACACCCCCAACCACCCCTCTTCCTCCCAACTTCCCATTTTCTGCTCCTTCACCTTCGGTCCTGGCAGAAAGCATCGAAGCAGAGACTAAGGCAGCCGGAATGACGTGGGCGGAGCTGAAGAGGATCTCCCTGAACCCAGTCCGTTGGAGAGGTGTTGTTGCGGCCCTTTTGTTCCCTAGGGAATTCATAGGCATAAGTCAAGTCAAGCAAGTCAACCTGACGAAGTGACAGCCCCGATATGGCCTGTGTGGTTGGTGAGGCTATAAACAACATGACTGGATTGAATAGAAGTAAGTCAACTTTACGTCTATCACATCAACCTCGGCATTGTACCCCCCCTCTCCCCCCATCTTCTCAAGGACTGTATGTGTTAGGGTGTTTTAACTGTTATGCCTTTGCACATAGTGAAGGCGAATACATTTTGTAATGATTTGTACTGGTGCTGTTTGTTTGTCGTGGGACTGTGTGTATAGGGTCCACTTCTGTACAGCATCGATGATCAGGTTTTGATGGTAGTTTTGACTGACCTGTCCTGACTTACTTCCTCCAGCATCTTCCTATTTCTGTGTTGCGCTCTGTCTGTCTGTATGTCTGTTCCTCTCTGTCTCTGTTTGTCTATCTGTCTTTGCCTGTCTCTCTGTATGTCTCTCTGTCTGTCTCTGTCTTTTTGAAAAAAAAAGAGGCAAATATGTTTTTCTGGCCTGTACAGTCACTGGGAAGCCAGGTGTCAGAGACCTCAGCTTCTCGAGGGCTAGCATCTTAAGGGCAGCGCCCATCTCCTCTTGAGGGTGGCGCCCATCTTCTCCTCCTCAATGCTGTACCTTCCTTCATAGGTACTCATTTACAGCGGAGTGAACTGGGGAACTGTTCTGAAGCCAAGAAGCATGAACGGTCACCCATCCAAAAGGTGACTATGCTCAATACTGCTTAGCCTTAGCTTGCAGAAAAACCAGTGCTCTGACCACGGAGCTATCTCTCAATTGTGGACTGGGTTGTAAAACAAAAGAACTGACTTCTTCCTTGACTCTCTCTTTCACTAAACCCCACCCTTCTATTCCCAAACACACACACACACACACACACACACACACACACACACACACACACACACACACACACACACACACACACAAGCACAAACACACACACACTCACACACACACACACACTCACACACACACACACACACACAACACACACTCTCTCTCTCTCTCTCTCTCTCTCTCTCTTGCCATAAGACAAGAGAAAACTAAGACCCATTTCAGGTCCAATCTATTCCCTCAGGCAGAGGAGGGGGCTGACTGGACTGGGCCTGCTTGATTTCCAAAGCAGCCAATGGAAGGAATGTCCTGTTTGTCTGCAGGCCCTGTGTGGGATTGTCTGAACTGTTGTTCCAATTCATTGATCCTGATGACACTGCTGCCCTTCTTCTGAGAGTGTGTGTGTGTGTGTGTGGGGGTGGGGGGGTGAGGGAGGTAAATGGCTGAGAGAGAGACAGAGACAGGCAGACAGACAGACAGACAGACAGACAGATAGATAGATAGATAGATAGATAGATAGATAGATAGATAGATAGATAGATAGATAGATAGATAGATAGATAGATAGATAGATAGATAGATAGATAGATAGATAGATAGAGAAAAAGAGAGAGAGGGGAGAGAGAGGGAACACTGAACACTGAAAAGTTTTATTGTATATGGGCCTTGGGTCACTAGAATCAGAATCAGAATCAGAAAACTTTATTGCCATTAAGTCAGAACGAGACTTATTTGACAACAAACGGTAATTAACATTCTTAAAAGATGTAGATTCTTAGATATGTAATGTATCTATGTTCTTGCTCTTCTGGAAAAAGAATCATGCACATATTTGATCATAACTAGCAGACAGTCCTCGTTGTTGAAAAACTTACTCAGATTCTTGTAGTTATTCATATTATTCATTTCCTTAATATTGACATTAGATAGAAATTTTTTTCTTAAATCATCATATAATGTACAAACATCAAGTAAGTGATACTCGTCTTCTATTTTGTTACACCATTTGCATTTTCTTTCTTCTTTCGGTATATTCATATATCTCCCTTGCTCCATCATTAAATCATGGGAGCTGGTGCGAAATCTGCTGAATAGGCGCCTATAGTTTTCATTCCTGCATATCAAAAGATACGGCTCCAATCTGTAAACATGTGAAAAAGAGTTGTACAAATTCAGCTTAGAAATTTTTTTTTTTTGTTGATTCCAAAACAGTCTGTATAATTCTTCAAGTTTTGTTTTTATAGCATAGCATAATCTTTTCATATTTAATGTACTATGATTATTCCACACATGCTTGAATCCAATCTTATGAATTATTGTTTTGATTATATAAATCCAGTGATCTTTTTCATTGTTTTGGTGCATTTTATTATATAAACAATTTCAAATAGCTATTTTCTTTTGAATCTATTATGTGAATCCAAAAATTGAATAAATGACTAATAACTTTTAACGTTAATGGGTATCTGCCTAAGTGTCGGAAAACTGGCAAGACCATTGCTTTTTTGTGAACTCCTAATATCTGTCTGCAAAATTTTGCGTGGGTGCTTTCAAAAGGAAACTGACTGGTTAAGCACATTTTAAATAAATCATCTATTTTGAAGTTATCTTTTACATTACAACCATAAGGAAACCATATTTCACTTCCATACGTTAAAATAAGCATTTAACATATATAAAACATGTTTGGGTCAAGAGGACTGTAGACATCATAGTAGATAACATTTTCATCCATTTTACATTTCCAATTCTGCAAGTACACAAAGTCACACTCAATGCATTCTAGTTATTATCATCACCATCATCACTTTCATCATCTATATAATCATTGCCATTAGCATCTTTATTAACTATAGCATCAGCTGCAGCAAGTAGGTCAACATCACCATCATTAGAGAGGGACAGAGACAGAGAGAGACAGAGAGAGACTGGGAGAGAGAGAGAGAGAGAAGAGAGAGAGAGAGAGAGAGAGAGAGAGAGAGAGAGAGAGAGAGAGAGAGAGAGAGAGAGAGAGAGAGTGTGTGTGTGTGTGTGTGTGTTGTTTTTTCATGTTTCTTCCCTTCCTCAGCCAGAGACGTCTAAGGTTCACCCATAGTGAGATTTTTGCTTTGAGGTTCAGCATTGGTGAATTTTTGTCAATGCAATATTTTTTTTACCGGCAATAATGGTAGATGCATTCTGTCTTCAGAAATGGTGTCTAAACATGACACCTGTCTGCATGGATTTTTGAAAATGTGTCATTCATTCCTACCAGGACAACATAGCCTACCCTTTTTTTTCAATAAACACAATAGGTTTTTAAAGTGTGTGCAAGATAGTCTGCATGTTTTTTGCACACAATGCCTTGTTTTTTTCTTAGTCTCATCCAAAAGACTTTTAGCAGAGTGGAGTCAGTACTGATGTTAGCTCCAGGTTAAAGTCTCCTTAAAACCAGCACCTCCATGGTAGTTTGAACCCAAGTCATCAGACCATGAGCGCAATGTTTTAACCACTACATGGCGATCCTACCCCCTACATCACTTCTGAAACCTAAACACAGTTGTACTGGGAAAGACAAGAGAAAGCTGAGACCTACTTCAGGTCCAATCTATTCCCCTGGCCCAGCAAAGGAGGGAGGGGGCTGACTTGACTGGGCCTGCTTGGTTTCCAAAGCAGCCAATGGAAGGAATGTCCTGTTTGTCTGCAGGCCTTGTGTGGGATTGTCTGAACTGCTGTTCCAATTCATTGATCCTGATGACACTGCTGCCCTTTTTCTGGGTGTGTGTGGGGGAAGGGGATAGGGTGAGGAAAGTAAAAGGCTGAGATAGAGGAGATAGAGAAAGAGAGGCAGAGACAGAAAAAGATAGATAGATAGATAGATAGATAGATAGATAGATAAATAGATAGATAGATAGATAGATAGAGTGAGTGAGTGAGTGAGTGAGTGAGTGAGTGAGAGAGAGAGACAGTTGTTTTTTTCATATGTTTTTCTCCTTTATTCTTCAGCTATAGGTCCAAGGTTTGCCCCTGGTGAGCATTTCGCTATGAAGTTTACCATTAGTGAGTTTTTGTAAATGCAACATCTTTTTTTTATCCACTATAATGGGAGCTTACATCTGTCTTTAGGGATGGTGTCTAAGCATGACAGCTGTTTGCATGCGTTTTGGAAAATTGTCATTGGTTCCTACCAGCACAAGGTGGCCTACTTCTTTTATGGACAGAATAGGTTTTTTAAAATGTGTACAAGGTATTCTGCATATCTTTTCTAGTCTCATCTGAAAGACTTTTAAGGGAGTGGAGTCAGTACTGGTGTTAATTCAAGAATGGTCTCCTTAAAGCTGTGCCTCCATGGTAGTTTGAACCCAGGTCATCAGACCATGAGCCCAATGCTTTAACCACTACATGGCTATCCTACCCCCACATCACTTCTGAAACCTAAACACAGTTGTACTGGGAAAGACAAGAGAAAGCTAAGACCCACTTCAGGTCCAATCTATTCCCTGGCCCAGCAAAGGAGGGAGGGGGCTGACTTGACTGGGCCTGCTTGGTTTCCAAAGCAGCCAATGGAAGGAATGTCCTGTTTGTCTGCAGGCCTTGTGTGGGATTGTCTGAACTGTTGTTCCAATTCATTGATCCTGATGACACTGCTGCCCTTTTTCTGGGTGTGTGTGGGGGGAGGGGATAGGGTGAGGAAAGTAAAAGGCTGAGGTAGAGGAGATAGAGAAAGAGAGGCAGAGACAGAAATAGATAGATAGATAGATAGATAGATAGAGAGAGAGAGAGAGAGAAGAGAGAGAGAGAGAGAGAGAGAGAGAGAGAGAGAGAGAGAGAGATGGTTGTTTTTTTCATGTTTTTCCCCTTTATTCTTCAGCTATAGGTCCAAGGTTTGCCCATGGTGAGCATTTCGCTATGAAGTTTACCATTAGTGAGTTTTTGTAAATGCAACATCTTTTTTTATCTACTATAATGGTAGCCAACATCTGTCTTTAGGGATGGTGTCTAAGCATGGCACCTGTCTGCATGCGTTTTGGAAAATTGTCATTGGTTCCTACCAGCACAAGGTGGCCTACTTCTTTTATGGACAGAATAGGTTTTTAAAATGTGTGCAAGGTATTCTGCATATATTTTCTAGTCTCATCTGAAAGACTTTTAAGGGAGTGGAGTCAGTACTGGTGTTAGTTCAAGAATAGTCTCCTTAAAACTGTGTCTCCATGGTAGTTTGAACCCAGGCCATCAGACCATGAGTGGCAACGCTCTGACCACTAGGCAGCAATCCTGCTCCCTACATCACTTCTGAAACCTAAACACAGTTGTACTGGGAAAGACAAGAGAAAGCTGAGACCCACTTCAGGTCCAATCTATTCCCTGGCCCAGCAAAGGAGGGAGGGGGCTGACTGGACTGGGCCTGCTTGGTTTCCAAAGCAGCCAATGGAAGGAATGTCCTGTTTGTCTGCAGGCCTTGTGTGGGATTGTCTGAACTGCTGTTCCAAGTCATTGATCCTGATGACACTGCTGCCCTTCTTCTTCTTCTTCTTCTTCTTCTTCTTCTTCTTCTTCTTCTTCTTCTTTTCTCTCTCTCTCTCTCTCTCTCTCTCTCTCTCTCTCTCTCTCTCTCTCTCTCTCTCTCTCTCTCTCTCTCTCCTCTGTTTATTTATTTCATTTTTTTTTATACTGTTTTATATCGAGGATAATGGGATAAGTACTCTTGTGCTTTTTTTACATCCAGTCCCGGCATGTATGCAGTTTTGTAAATGTCATCTGTTCCCACCAGCACATGATGGCCTACTCTTATGAAAAGTGGAACAGGATTTAACATGCGTTGGCACACCCCCTCGATTTATAATCTCATCTGAAGGACTGTGTGTGTGTGTGTGTGTGTGTGTGTGTGTGTGTGTGTGTGTGTGTGTGTGTATCTATCCCTCTGTCTGCTACCCTTCTATCTGTCTGTCTGTCTGTCTGTCTGTCTGTCTGTCTGTCTGTCTGTCTGTCTGTCTCTTTCTCTCTCTTTGTGGCTTCTCTGGCTTGATAGCCAGCAAGACTTTTTCTCAGTTATGGTGTTAAAGTTTTTGGTTTCCTGCTGTGTTTTCAAAATGCCATTTGGAAGACTTCAGGTAGTATTTGATTACAGGCTGAAGGAAGCACTACAAGATCTGGTGCTGCTCTCTTTCAAAGTAAGAAAGGAGATAATTAAATCATGGTAGTGTTTCGACTGACTAATAAAACTACGGCCTATACCACTGACACATAAGACCAGAGACCAGAGTGAATCATACAGAAGAAAGAGTTTACCTCAAGTAAATAGAGACAGAAAATGAGCTGAAGCACACATGGATGGCTGGGATATATAGGAAAGCATACAGTTCCACAATGTTAGCTTTATCTTTACCCACCTGACAGATGCCATAGCCAAGTTGTTAAGACTGTTCAACATCAATCCCATGGGTCCATGAAGTCGTGGGTTCAAATCTCAGGAGCATTTTGTGAATTACATGTTAGCATTTTTTGTTCTCCATGTCAACATCAAGTGCAGATTTGCCAGTGCCTTAATTCCCTTCGTGTATGTACACATGCAGAAGTCAAATATGTACGTTAAAGATCCCATAATTCATGTCAAGCATTAGGTGGCTTGCGAAACACAAACATACTCAACATACATCCCCGAAGTAGGAATGCAACTACCTTCATGGTGGACAAAAACTGTCACATACTCAAAATCTCATCTTTGGTAAACCTTAGAGGTCTAGCCGAGGAGGCAAAAAAAATATATGTACCCATCTGATGCAGTTTAGTCTATGCTGCTTACCACACTGATGGCAACAGCAGCGTGGGGAACTATTTACTTCCAACATCCATAGCCCCCCCCCCCCCCTCTCTCTCTCTCTCTCTCTCTCTCTCTCTCTCTCTCTCTCTCTCTCTCTCTCTCTCTCTCTCTCCCCCTCCCCTCTCTCTCTCTCTCTCTGGCACCAGATTTTGAACTGCCCGTCTCCCTACCTTGTGCAGGTCTTTGTGTGGTTCTCTGTACGTTTGTCAATCTTCCTCTTGTTTTTTCCTCCCTTCCTCTGTCCCCACAGTCAAGTCAAGCCTTACGAGTTGAGGCTCACGCTGCTTTAATTAATCAGCCAGCATTAGGAATGTGCTTTCTGCTGCAGTGTGGAATAAGAAGGAATGGAGACCAAGATGAAGAAGAAGCCTTTTCAGCCTGACCTCCGCTAACTACCTCATCAGGGACCAGGCAGGCGTAGTAACAGGGTATGGACACAGGCACCACTCCACACGTTCAGGGACGAATGATACTGCTAGAGGCTACTTTGAAGGATCTGTTTTTTTCATCAGCAGTTTTTTTTCCCTGTCTGTGTACTTGAACCATGAAGACTGAACTCACGCTGGGCTTGGAGTTCAACACACAGACACACACATACACACACGCGCGCTCGCGCACACACACAGACACACAGACACACAGACACATGGACACACACACAGAGACACACACACACGCGCGCGCGCGCACACACACACGCACGCACGCACACACACACGTATGTGTTCACACCCTTGAAATGGCATGTATGCTTTTGCATCAATGACCATGTTTGTTAAAGTGCACAGCTCATTTTGTTTGCATAAACAAACACAAAAGTCTCTTCTAGGTTCCTATTGTCATTCTTGTTGGTACTAGTCAGGCTCAAGCGATAAAAATGCCTACATTACTGTCCCCACCACACCCCCTCAAACCCATCCACTGACCTTTTTTTTCTGGCCAAGGCCAAAAGCTGTGTCAGTTATTGATGTCAGCTCATTGCCAAGGCTTACACTAAAATGTTGTTCTGTTGTAAAATGTTGTGTTGAGATTGCCTTCAGCCA
>JASPKP010004925.1:0-2500 GCA_030674155.1 Stramonita haemastoma | reverse complement strand
TTCCCACCGGCACACGATGGCCTACTCTTACGAAAAGCGGAACAGGATTTAACGTGTGTGCAAGATTTTTGCGTGCGTTCGCACACGGGCCCTCGGTTTAAAGTCTCATCCGAAGGACTTTTGGGGAGAGTGGAGTCAGCACTGATGTTAACTCTTGGAGAAAAATCTCCTCGACCGGAATCGAACCCAGGTCGTCAAATTGCGAGCGCACTGTTCTGACCACTAGGCTATCCCATCACCCTGCATACAGTCCTTGTGCCCCTCTGCTCTCTTATTTTATTTATTTATTTATTTATTATATTTTGTATATTTTATTCCACTTTGTGTCCCAACAGATTTCTCTTGATTTCATTTGCTGCATAATGAACGTTGCTCAACTGCATTTAGCATTTTTAACACAGTCTATGTGTGTGATTAATCTTTCATTCCTTCTTATGACAATCTTACCTCCCCTTCATAGGCTATCATAGACAGTTTTATTCCTTTTTATTGTTTGAAATCCCCCAGAAGTTCACCTAAAAGTTTGGGTCTGATGGAAATAAAGCAGCAATTTTTATATAAAATTGTCCACTCTACTGTTTACCTGTCTAAAACAAGGACAGGTTTTTTTTTCTGTATGCACTGTATTTTGTTTCCCAATCGAGTGCTTTTTTCTACATAATTTCCCGGGGTCAACCCCTTGTGCCGTGGTTTTTTTCGTGCGTAAAGGGTGATGTGAACCACTCCCCCGTTTATCGTCTCTCCGAAGATAGTGGGGAGGTCAGGGGGGAAGGGGGGAATTGGGGGGGGAGGGGGAGGTAAAATATATGGGGGGGGAAGGGTAATTTTTTCGGAAAAAGGGAAAGGTTTGGGGGGGGGGAGGTTAGGGGAGGGGGGTAGGTATTGGGGTACGATGGGGGAAGGGGGAAAGAAAAGGGGGGGAAAAGGTTTGGGGGAGGTTGGGGAAAGTTCACAGTGTCATGGTCTTTGATAAGGGGCTATTGTTTTTAAGTAAAAACAAGGGAAAAAAGAGGCCAGGATAGGTTTTTCCCCGCCCCGTATTGTAAGGGGGTCCAAAAGATGTGTTCCAAGAGTCATGCTGTCACCCTCATTTGCAGGTTTTTAACCCCCTATCCTTTTCATTAACCTGGCTACAGAGTGGTTTTTTTACGAATTTTGCAGGGAAAACCCCCCGTTGCCGCAGGTTCTTTTACGTGCGATATAAAAAATGTGTAACACACGAGACCCGGTTTTCGTCTCATCAGAAAAAACTAGCACCCAGACTACAATCATGGTCTAATGGTGTGGGAAAAAATTTGGACCCAACGGGATTCGAACCACCGCACACTCCCCCACCCGGACTTTTTTCTTTTAGACAGGCGCGTTTCCTGAACCACCGATCCTCTTCTTCACTTCTTTTGTCTCATCCCCCTTACTCCCCCAAACACCACGAAAGCTGTCTGAAAAGCTTTTGGGTCGGGGAAAGGAAGGTCGATAGAATCTCCGAGCCGCGGAAGGGAAAGTTAATAAAAACCTCACGCCCAGGGCTGAGTACAGTTCCGGTGGACATATCTCCCCAAAAACCCTTTCCCCTCTTTTTTTCCATTCCGGCCGCACGCAGGCGCGTTGTGCGTTTCCCCCCTTTTTTAAAGCCTTCGTGACGCCTTTTTTCTTTTCAAACTTCCTTACCTCCTAAATAATTTTTTTTCCTTTCTTGGAAAATTTTTTTTTTTTTATTTGTAAGTCTCCCTAGTTTTTTTTTTTTTTTCCAATAGGAAGTTGTATGTAGAAAATTGTTGTTTTTTTTCTTTCTTTTACTTCCTGCATTTTGTGTTTTTACTGCTGTTTTATGACGCAGTTTTCTTTTGTTTTTTACAATTTCTTAACTTTTAATTTTCTTTGTTGCATCTTTTGGAGCGTGCAGTCCACGAGAACATTTCAAAAACTAGGTCGTTGTGAAAATAGGGAAAGAGAAGATGCCAACGCTATTTTCTGCTTATTCCCGCTTTATTAGGGGGGCCTGCTAGATCCAAATTTTTCAGAACATACGATAAGCCCACCCTGATGACGTAAAAGTTTTTTCGAAATCACCCCGACATGATTGTAAATTCTTTTTTATCTTTGTTCCTCGGGGGATTCCCCGGTTTGTATGGTGAGTTTTGTGTAGCGCCGTTTTTTTCCCACCAAAAAGTAACTGCATTTCGCTTTGAGGGATTAAATTCGTCAAAAAATTTAAAAAAATTATATTGCATGAACTATTTTTTCCCCTTTGTCTGGTGATCGTGGGGGCACCCCCCAAGACCCCTTACAACCAGTTCCCTCCATTCCTTTCGTTTGCCTTTCTCAAAATATTTTGGTTTGGCCTGTCTATTCGTGAGTTGTTTCCCCTTTTTTTCCTTGGGGCTGCCTCTTTTTTCTTCCCCCTTGGACTGCCTTGCGTATTGTTTTTTTTTTCAAGTCCCTTTGATTTGTGACTTTTCCCCGTACCCTTTAAACTTCGCTTTTTTCGATTGATTGAAGA
>JASPKP010000492.1:20000-44257 GCA_030674155.1 Stramonita haemastoma | reverse complement strand
CCACTGAACTACCGGGCCCCTGTGGTCAATAGAAATTTAGCATTTAAACAGAGCCCTTCTTTTTAATTTTTTCATTGCTTGAAAAATTTGTCTACACTTTTCTTCTCTTTTCCCCGGGCCTCCCCTTTCCCATCCCCTCATCCACCTTTTTATTTTTTTCTGTTTCTCCCATTGACAGCTTGGTGAACTGGGGGACTGTACTGAAGCCATGGAGTGCAAACGGTCACCCATCCAACTGGTAACCACGCTCGATGTTGCTTAACTTTGACTTGGAAAAGCGAGTACTCTGACCACTGAACTATCCCGGCCCCTGTGGTCAATAGAAAGTTAGCAGTAACAGAGACTTCTGTTAATTTTTTCATTGTCTTGTAAAGTGTCATACACTTTTCTTCTCTTTTCTCCTGGTCCTCCCCATCCCATCCCCTCATCCACCCTTTTATTTTCTTCTGTTTCTCACCCATGCCATTTTGCTTTCTCATTTGTAGGTTTTTTCGTCTTTTTTGTTTCTTTTTGTTTTGGGAGGTGGGTATTCTTTGTCTTTCTTTTATGCCTATTCATTGGGTTCTTTTTGGTTGTTGTTATTGCTGTTTGCGTTTTGTTGTTGATATAATATATCGATATATATTATATATACACCATTAATATATATATATATATATATATATATATATATATATATATATATATATATATATATATATATATATATAGGGAGAGACAAACAGACAGAGACACAGAGACAGACAGACAGACAGAGAGGGTCACAGGAGAGAGACTCCCCCTTTGTCTTTCCCCTGTCCTTTGTCTTTAAAGGAATCGTGAGTTCAACATTAAATTTACATTTCCATCAGAGAGAGAGAGAGAGAGAGAGAGAGAGAGAGAGAGAGAGAGAGAGAGAGAGAGAGAGGGAGAGACAGACAGACAGACAGAGAGGGTCACAGGGGGAGAGAGAGAGTCCCCCTTTGTCTTTCCCCTGTCCTCTGTCTTGAAAGGAATCGTGAGTTCAACATTTACATCTGAGAGAGAGAGAGAGGAGAGAGAGAGAGAGAGAGAGAGAGAGAGAGAGAGAAGAGAGAGAGAGAGTCCCCCTTTGTCTTTCCCCTGTCCTCTGTCTTTAAAGGAATCGTGAGTTCAACCCGCGTTCTCGCATCACTCTGCCCCACCCACCCTTCCTTCCCCACCCCTCTTCCTCTCCCGTCTTCCTTTTGTGATGAGCGGGTAGCAAGGATAGAGGACAGGGAAAGTAGAGGATCAATGTACAGCAGCCAGGCAAAGGAAGACTCAGGGGAAGACAGCAGCTGGGCGTTGGTGTTCTTTATTAGGTCATCTCTCTGCTCCCTCCTGTGCTCTGCTGGACTGCTACAGGTCTAACCCAGTCTAACGTAGTCTGCAGACTTATTTTTACTAGTCTCCTTGTCTGCCTAACCACCCCTAAATATATACCCTCCACACGGACTGCAAAGACAGCGCCGCGCTGGCAGCAGACGATTCGGCCACTTCAGGCTTAAAATGGAGTAAATTTGTGTTTCCTTACGTGGCTTCAACAGCGATTATTTCGCTGTCCGCCCAACAAAGCTAAACATATTATACATCAAAATAAACTAGGAAACACAAGTTTTAAAATGCACTAATGCACTTTACACAACAATCATCTAACTGCGAGCTAAATGCGATAAAAGCCTCTGAGTAGACACACTTTTAACAGGTTTGTACTAAAACTTTCGATAATAAAACACTAAGAGTCCAGCAGAGCCTATAACTTAATGAATATAAAAAGAAGAATATAATCCACAAATTGTATACATATGCATATTATTAGCTAACAGTGTCCATGAGATGAGATATTAATAATTAAATAGCGATGCGAAAACACAATTTCCGATCTACTGCGTGCGCATCAATCTTGCATCAGCCTTGCTTACGAAGTAGTTCGTAAGATCGAAAGAATGAACATCTCTAATAATACAAATTATCTATATTAACATAATCTAACCTAATGTTCATTCATATATAAACCCAAAATATACCATAGATCGATAGTTTAATGTCTGCATTTTATAAAATTCAGTTCGACGAAATTCAAATTCGTTAGAACAAAGAACGAGCGTTAGGCTAAGCGTTAGGCTAATCATCCTGTTCAAACCGTCGTATGCCTAACGATCTACTACAACCTAAATTAAATTATATTTCATTTATCTAAATAAAGTTTATTACACACGATTCTCAATCGCACACTACAGTATATAAAATATTTCTTTACTTATGAATTAGAACTGCTTTTGCCGATCGCGATTTCAATGTTCTTATACTGATATGATGTAATAAGTGAAAATACTAATTTAAAATGAAAATAGAGAATTTTCACAATGGTTGACTTGAATCGAGTCAAGATCAGTCCTTCAACAATCATATCCATGAATATGAATAGATAATATGATTTATTAAAGTTGTTATTAAAATTTTTCTTTCCTATTTCAGACTGATTCTTAGTGTTCAAAATGCAAAATAGAGTTCTCTCTCTTGATAAATCCCAAATCATTACAATAAAATATATCTCATCTCATCCCACTAACAATAAAATCATAAGAACAAAATGAAATACAAAATAACTAATTAATTACATATGAATCATAAAGATCAAAGAGATTCAATCATCAACTTCATTAAAAATACAAGTATATCATACGCATAATAAACTACAATACTTTATAAAATGAACAGAAGATCTTATCTGTTCTGACCACACCAAATATCTGTTTAGCTGTTTAAAACTAAATACCCAACAAGCTCTCACACATAGAGCTACACAAAACCACCTGGTTACACTTTCATCTTCCATTAAAGATCTTTTCTTCCTGGCCCTTCTCCATCCTTCCTGCCTTCCCTGCAATTTCTGTCACTCGCCCCCCCCCCTCTCTCTCTCTCCTCTCTCTCTCTCTCTCTCTCTCTCTCTCTCTCTCTCTCTCTCTCTCTCTCCCCCCCACTCCTACACTACTCTCGCTAATCCTTTGTCTTCTTTTTTTTCTCTCCTCACTTCATCTCTCTTGTTTGCTGATTCCTTTCAACCCTTCCGATTGAATTAAACACGAAAAAGAAAAAAAAAGTGGAGTGCAAGGTGACTCGACCCTGTAGTGTGTTAGCGAAGAACAGATACAGACACATGGACACATACAGGCATATGAATATATAGACACACAGACGCACAGACACACACAGACACGCAGGCATATAAATATATAAACACACAGACACGCACAGACACACACAGACGGACATATACATATTTATAAATGTATATATATACACATACATACATAGCACACATAACATACATACATACATACATACATACATACATACATACATACATACATACATACATACATACATACATACATACATACATACATACATAACATAACATAACATAACATAACATAACATAATTATGTAACATACAGACAGACAGACAAACAAACAGACAGACAGACACATGCATTTTGTTGGCATCCTTCTGTCTGGAGAGACAATGGAGTTTTGTGCCGTAGAGTCAGTCTGTTGTGGAACTGCAGGCTGGCTGTGGCTGTAAAGCCCGATCCTCGAGCGACAGTCCCTGTTGCATGTGCTGCAGACAAGAAATCATTATTGTATATATTTAAAAAACAGGCAAGAAAAGAGATAAAGGCGAAAGAAGCAGAAGAAAGAGAGAAATTTTCAAATGCTCTAGCATAACCCTAGAAAGAGGCCATTGCGCCGTCACTATTACCTTTGTTAGAGAAACACAGTGATCATTAACTCCTTCAACTCCATCTCTTTCTTTTTTTACCATCATAAAATGTAGTGCATCTCACCTTGTTTTGAAGATCAAAATCTTCTCATTAAGATCCAGAAAATGCAGAAAACAGTACTAAAATATTCACGATAGCTTATAGCAATGTAGAAAGATAGTCTCCCTTTACCTGCCATTAGTATGAAAGCTCTGTAGCAAGAAAACGATGTTTTAAGATTTTTGATATAAAACTTAAAGGGCGGGATAGCTCAGTGGTCAGAGCACTCGCTTTCCCCGAGTCAAAGTTGAGCAGCATGAAGCGTGGTTACCAGTTGGATGGGTGGCCGTTAGCGCGCCTTGTCAAAAGGCGTAGCATGCACTGTCTTTGGTTGATTAAAAAAAAGTATGTAACATGTCTTATATTATGTTGTTGCTATGAAAAATGTTTATATTTTGAGTTGTTTCGAGATGAGCTATGCTTTGAAGTCAAACAGAAGAGGATTTCTATTGGGTAAAAGGTTACCATTCCAGTTCATTTGTGAGTGCGATGGCCAATTAGTGTGCATGACTGCCGTGCCCTTATTGTACCACCCTGCTGTCTCTCTGTCTGTGTGTGCTCTCCTTCTTCTTCTTCGCAATTCTTCGCAATTCTTCGCAATTCTTCTTCGCAATTCTTCTTATTCTTCATAATTCTTGTTCTTCGCAATTTTTCTTCTCCGCAATTCTCCTTCTTCTTCACAATTCTTCCTCTTGTTCTTCTTACACACACACACACACACACACACACACACACACGCACGCACGCACGCACGCACGCACGCACGCACGCACGCACGCACGCACGCACGCACGCACGCACGCGCGCACGCGCATATATATATATATATACATATATATATATATATATATATATATATATAATGTATGCGCATACATGCATGCATGCACAAACGTACACACACACACACACACACACACACACACAACACACACACACACACACACACACACACACACACACACACACACACACACACACACACACACACACACTGCACACTATAGACCCATTTTCATTACGTGCACCTTTTTTCGCAGCCCTGTCAGCCCACTCATTAGAAAATAACCGTATATGTGAAGGAATCCAACAAAATGAAACATGAATTCCTCTTAAACATAGAAGATTTATGATGTATTTAATGTCTAGTATAAGTTTAGTAGATTGCTTATAAGTTGTAGACTTTAAGGCATACAATACTGATTTTGAATCCACACAAAGTAATATATGAAAAAAAACAGTATGGATGATCTAAAATGAAAGTCAAAGCCATGAGAATAGCGATGAGCATTATTTTTTAGGATAAGATTAAATGCTTTCGTGGCAAAATTCAGAAAGGATGTTAAATGCTTATGTGGTGGATATATTTCAAATACCCATATCATACTTGAATGTAAGAACTTAAAACAGCATCTCCCTGCCTTTTCTAAAGTTTGACATTGCTAAAGGTTTGTTGTTAAGTCCTGTAGGGCATTTATTGTAGTTCTTGTAGTTCTTTTGGTATTTTTAAATGTTCAATATTTTTCTTGATCTGTTAATGTTAAGATTACCTTTTATTTGCTGTTACTATTTATCACACACACACACACACGCACGCACGCACGCACGCACGCACGCACGTACGCACGCACGCACGCACGCGCGCGTGCATACACACACATTAGATCTCTCTCTCTCTCTCCCTCTCTCTCTCTCGGAGACTCGACTGCTTCTCTTGGGGTGGGGCGTGTTTGAAATCGCTCTCCACACATGACTTATTTTGATGGTGTTCTAGGACATAAATAGTTGTGAAACTTTGTGAAGTGATGAGTGAAACCACGTTGCATGTGACTGTGAAGTCAAGAGTGTGGTAGACACTGTCAAAAGGTGCGTAACCAATCAATTATAGATTAGTACACGTAAAGAAGAAAATTTGAACTTCAGCTATAAACAGTTTTCACAAGGGTTTTTTTTTTTTTGTTTTTGTTTTTTTTTTTCCCCCACGTCTATGCATCTCAAGGTGCATGTTTTCAGTGCACGGGAAAGTTGAGTTTATACACGTGGTTTTGTTGTTGTTTATCACGGAAGTAAACAAACTGATTGAGCACAGGCACCGTACAAAATTGAACTCTGTGACTGATATTTTTTGCTAATCAAGAGATTTAACACCAAATTTAAAAGTCTGCTGTAAAATGCTTATTGAAAAATGAATTGAAGAACAATCCCATAAGACAATGTCTGTGATTGAACGAGTAGATGTGAAAATGTTGATTTTCTTTAATTATGGAAAACCAGCCAGCTGTTAAAGAACACAAACTTCAAGCAACTCTTGATTCAATTCAGAAGCGTTTTTCGTGCCCGGAGAATGAATTAACAGCGTGGAGAAACAGTTTATTTTACAGGTACTCCGCTGTTTCAGAAGAACTTATCAGGATAGAATTAACCGATTTCGATGAAGACGACAATATTATTTCCCTTCCGAACTGGATCACCTACCCCAATCAAACACGTCTTTGCAAATCAGTCATTAGAATCTACGTAGAGGATACAAAAAGAATAACTTTGTCCTTATACTTTAAAAAAGAGGGCACAGGCACACTACTCTGTCAAGGTAATGACTGCAGGCAGTGGGACAAAAAGGAATGCGAGTTACTCAAGGACCTTGTGTCTGATTTTTGTCTGGACAAAAACACTGACAAACTAAAATCTCTTCTGATTGCTCACCCCATTACCTTTCTAGAAAATGTCTACCACTCTATCCAGCTTTCTTCTCCTGTACGTCTGACTTCCACAGCCCGTATCTTACTCACTCCTACTTCCTCTCTCCTTAGCAGTGTCAGTGATGACACTGAGACAGAGGTCAAGTCTTCAAGTCACTCATATGCCATCTCTAAAGATGGCACAGTCATTAGTTCTCAAGAAATACGTCAGTTAACTCCGAAAAAAACCGATTGTGACTCCTTGGCAACTAGCCAGCCTTCCAGCTTGCATCATGCAATGTCTGGCACCAACAAATCACACAAGCGCATGCAAAGCAAGCGTAGTAGACGGCGCACACTTTGCCCTAAAAAACTTTTTGATAGCTCCATGAGTCAAAAACTGCAAGTCCTTGAAGACACTCAGGAGCTCATGACAGATCAAATCAGTGACCTAGAAAGCAGACTCACCTCTCAGCTGTATGATGCACAGGTTTCAATCAAAAACGAAATCAAGCAACATTTAAATAACAAAACAGAAAGTATGGTTCTTAAACTGGAAAACATTAACAAGTACATTTCTCAACTGGAAACTCAGATCAATGTCATAAACAAAGAAAACCATTCATTAAAGACACAAATGGGCACACTCCAGTCAAAACTCAAACTTCTGACTTACAAATCTCCTGTCAAGACAATTTCGACTCAGTGCGATATGCAAAAGACTACAGCAGAGGAACAGGCCTTCGAGGCTGCCAGAGCTGCAGATCCTTCTGCGCATACAAAACCCGAAAAAGACAACCCAGACACCGTTATCAGTAGTGCCGACAATAGTATTAAAACAGTTGCACCAGCAATATTAACTACAACAGAAGCTTTACTTACAACTCCTGAAGCCCATCTACATATAACGTCTCCTGTATCAACACAAAATCGGTTTGACCGATTATCAAACAATGAACTGAACACACCATCACATGATGTAGGTGGCTATAACGTAGGTACAGCCAACCCTGAGACTGAAAATGCTTCAGAACAGATTTTCCTCAGTGAGAAGACTCCTGAAAAAAAAACACCTGAACATATTCTTCATGAATTAAAAATTCCTGATAACTGTAGCTCTGTCCTTGTAGGAGACTCTTCTATAAGACACATTGACCCAAGACGGTTGGGAAATCAACAAAATCGTATCTTTAAGCTGTGCATACCTGGCATTACTCTTGTGAACCTGATAAAATGGCTAACAACACTTCCAGCTAAACACACCCACGTTCACACACTGATAGTCCACATTGGTGTTAATGACTGTCCTGCAGGACCTATTTCAATCAAACAATGGGTCGAGCTGATGACACTATGTAAAGAAGGTTTTCCAGCAGCAAAATTAAGCTTCAGTTCAATAATTCCAGCCCGGGGACGGCACCCTCTCAATAACGCCATCCTTCCCACTAACAAAAATCTTCAAACAGCCTGTACCACTGCTAATGTCAATCTTATCAACAATCAGGACACTTTCCTAACGCAAAATGGTGCTCCAAAACAGGCACTATATAAAGACAGTATTCATCCCAGCATGAAGGGAGTGGCCAAGCTGGCTGTCAACTTCAAGCAGTTCCTCCCTTGGTCAGCTCATTCCAATCAATACTCTGAAGAGGCTGGTCCACCTGGAGGTTTTCTCCCACCTGAGCAGCCAGCAGAACATCTCCTGAATGCAGCTGGCAGTACAAGACAAGGCAGGATGATGTCTTTTAATGGACGTCGCCCTTCTCGTGGATACGGCACTCGGATCCCTGGTGCACCTGCTATCTCCTCTATGAGGCATTACCCCATGCTGCCTTCCCAGACAACGACCCAGCAGTTCAACAGACAACCGCCTCAACCTGATGGTCCTGCCCCCGCCCACTGGTTTCTTCAGATCCTCTGGCTGACTCCAGGAGTCAGACTTTCCGACCATCTTCCTCTACACGGCTGTATAGCGGTGATAATGAAACTGTTCATCAATTTGCTGATGCCCCCAGTACCTTGCATCCCAGACCCTACCCCTACCCTCTCCAGACCCAGTGGAATCCCCCCCCTTCATTTCCATACCCCCCTTATCTGTATCCCACTCCTCCCCAGCCTCTCCAGACTGTAGCTGCATCAGCGCCACCACCCAGCAGCCAGTGTCCCGATCCCCGTCTGCTGTCTCAATCAGGACAATATGCTTACCAACTCCTGAATATGGCGTCCCAAATTCTTTCTCAATATAGACCCTCCTGAAGACCCCCCCCCCCCTCCCCTGTCAATAGGGAGATCATACTGAATTGAGTGCAGGCCCTTTAGTTCGACTATAGCAGCTGTACAATTCTCCTGAAGTGCAAACCAACAATGTCAGAGCATCGGAGTAACAACAATGTGTGTGTGTGAGTGTGCCTGTGTTGTGGGTTTTTTTGGTGTGATTTTGTTGTGTGTGTGTGTGTGTGTGTGTGTGTGTGTGTGTGTGTGTGTGTGTGTGTGTGTGTGTGTGTGTGTGTGTGTTTGTTTTGTGTGTGTTTGTGTGTGTGTGTGTGTGTGTGTGTGTGTGTGTGTGTGTGTGTGTGGTGTGTGTGTGTGTTAGTGTATATATGTGTGCATAATGTGTTGTATTTATGTGAGTATGTGTGAGTGTGTGTATGTGTGTGTGTACGCATGTGTGTTTGTGGTGCATTTGTACATGCGTGTGTGTGTATGACTGTTGTATGCTATTGCGCTTATCCATGTGATGGTTCCCATGGTGTCTCATTGTGGATGCATACATGCTGTGCTTGGTGAAAGGAACATGGATCTCTTGCTTCCTGACAGGTTGATACATGCTTTTCTTGATGGGTTGGTACATGTATGTTGTGCTTCCTGAAATGTGCAGAAAAGGTGTGCTTCCTGGAGAGGCTTGCATGCTGGGTTTACTGAAAAGGTGTACATGATCTGTCTCCCCATTGGGACTTTCATGTTGTGCATCCTGAGGGATGATTGCACGTTGTGGTTTTGATTGAAGCGTTTATGTTGTGCGCCATGAGGGCATACGCGTGCTGTGCCGTCTGCAGAGCGCGTGCATTGTGTGAATCCAGGGGATGCCTGCGTATTGCCTTCGAGAGGGCATGCCTGTGTCTTGATTGCATATAGGTGTATGCATGTGAACTCGTGTGTTTGTGTGTGTGTGTGTGTGTTGTGTGTGTGTGTGTGTGTGTGTGTGTGTGTGTGTGTGTGTGTGTGTGTGTGTGTGTGTGTGTGTGTGTGTGTGTGTGTGTGTGTGTGTGTGTGTGTGTGTGTGTGTGTGTGTGTGTGTGCGCGCACGCTTTTTGTTTGTGTGTGTATGTGTATGTGTGTGTTAACAGACATTGACCTTGTGGGATGTTAAAAAATGAAATGATTACTCAGTGGCTATTTGATATAATACTGGGCTTCGGACTGACAGACAGAGAACACGTACTTATTCAGATTTTTTGTGCTTGAAATCTGTTAGTTGTCGACTAGTTTTTCTTGAAAAATTGTGTGCATCTTTGTTGTGTTTTTGTTGGTGGTGGGGTTTTTTTTCTCTTCTTTCTTTCTTTTTTTCTTTTTAAACTATTTTGTGAATTGTCTTTCTTGGTTTCTTGCATGCACATGTGTGCCCTGGATCAAATGTGAACAAAAATAGTGTTTTGTTACCTGGGTTTCCCTGACCAAACTTGTGGTTACTTATATAGTATTTGTATATATAAAAAAACGGACAGGTTTCATAATATTTTTCCCTCACTGTTTTTGCCTTTCTTATTATTATCAAATTTTTTATATTTTTTTTTTACATGTAATACTTAATGTGCTGATTATTAATTCTTTTGTGTTCATGATGTCCTTGACAAATACTGTTGATGTCTGGCCATCAAGAGATGGTCTGAGAGTAGGGTTTCTTAATATAAATCACTTGTATGGTAAATTAGTGGATGTGTCGAGTATTTTATCCAACTCTGGGAAATTTTTCCATATTTTTGGCTTTGCAGAGACACGCCTTACAGCTCATATTTCAGATGAAGAAATCTCTTTTCCAGGATATTCTTGTATTCGTAGAGATCCTAAACATTCCAAAGAAACAGGACTTCTTGTTTATATCCACCAGACAATAAACTTCAAGCAGATACACCCTATAGATCTGCATAATGTTGAATCCTTATGGATACAGATTAATTTCAAAAAAGCAAAACCTATACTCTTGGGGTTCATTTACAGAAACCCAGCTGAACATGCAAACTGGATAGACAGTTTTACTTTATTAATGGAAGACATAGCTATGTATTCGGATGAGACAATATTGTTAGGTGATTTTAATATTGATTTACAAAAACGTCAGTCAACCTGGACACATACTTATGAATCTTTCCAACTGGTCCAATTGATTGACAAACCTACAAGAGTCACAGCTACTTCGAAAACCCTGATTGACCATGTTTATACGACGGCAATAAACAATATGTTAGAGGTTTGTTCTCCAACCTATGGGTGTAGTGATCATTTCCCTGTGTGCTTTACATGGTCAAGAAAGGGAGTTAGTATTCCAAAGAACAGCCATAAGTGGCTTAAATACAGAAATCTTAGACATTTTGACATAAACAGTTTCCTTGGGGATTTAAATAATTCACATTTTCCTTTAGTTTACCAGTTCACGGATCCAGATAATGCATTTGAAATTTGGTATCATAACTTTTTGAATGTTTATGACAAACATGCACCTTTAAAAACTAAACGAGTTAAAACTGACCCTAAACCACCATGGTTGACCAAACATGTTGAAGATGCAATAAAATTACGAGATTTGTTGTTGATCAATGGAACAAGGGATGAATTTATTAAACAAAGAAATCTTGTCACATATTTGAAACGACAGGCTAAAAAGGAGTATTTTCAAAAGCTTGTTTCTGACAAGTCTAATAATAAATCTATGTGGAATGCCATTAACCGCTTAACTAAAAAGGATTTTAGACCTAAATCTTCACTTCCTTTAGACATAGTGCCAGATAAACTCAATGATCATTTTTGTAATATAGCTCTATCAACTATCCAAACTAACACCTCTCACTTAAATAATCTTGAAGTACTAGATGAATTCTGTGCTTCTAAAAACATCTCATCAAAACTTAATATTCCATTCATGTCTGTGAATGAAGTTTACAATGCTTTGACCCATTTAAAACAAACAGGCACATGTGGGCTAGATGGTATCAATGGTAAGATCTTAAAAATAGCAGCTCCAGTTATCTCAGAAACATTGACCTATGTATTCAATCTATTTATAGCAAAAAATCGTTTTCCAAAAGCTTTCAAAGTTGCCAAAGTTTTGCCACTCCATAAAGCTGGTGATCGTTCTAATCCTGCAAATTATCGACCTATTTCTATATTATCTAACTTATCTAAACCTTTAGAAAATCATATTAGACAGCACATTCTTAGCCACTTCAATAAGCATGACCTATTTCATCCCAATCAATCTGGATTTCGAAAAAACCATTCGTGTCACACTGCACTAACGAACTTAGTTGACAAATGGCTAACCAACATAAATAACAATTTAATTACTGGTGTCCTGTTTGTTGATTTTTCCAAAGCATTTGATTTGATTGATCACAAGCTTCTTCTAAGAAAACTGAAACTGTATGGTCTTTCAGATAATACAATAGAACTCATGTCATCATTTTTAGACAATCGTAAACAACTTGTTTTAATTGAGGAATCTAAATCTTCTATTTTGCCCATTTTGTTCGGTGTTCCTCAAGGTTCCATCTTGGGACCCATACTATTCTCAATATATATTAATGATTTACCCCTCTGTTTAAAGGCTAACTGTGAAATGTTTGCAGATGACACAACATTACATACTAGCCACACTAAATTAGATGACGTGATTTTTACCTTACAGACTAATATAGAACAACTGATAAAATGGTCTGATTCAAATCATATGAGCATCCACCCTCATAAGAGTAAACATATGATTATAACTACGAGACAAAAACGGCAGAACCTTTCTAAAATCCGTAGTTCATTGGACATCAGTGGTAATGTAGTTCAAGAAGTTGATTTTCATAAAGTTCTAGGATTAGTAATTGATAACAATCTGTCATGGTCTGAACATGTAAAAATGGTGTGTAAAATCATATCAAAAAAGATTTATCAGCTAATGAAGATAAAACATTTCCTAAATTCACACTCTCGTAAACTATTTTATCATGCTTTTATTGAGCCACACATAAATTATGTATCAACAGTTTGGGATACGGCGAGCGAAAACACTTTAAAACCATTGGCAAGTATGTACAGACGTGTTCTTAAAGTACTTCTACTAAAATCATCATCATTGTCATGTAATGATTACATCTCACTTGATATTCTCCCTCTGAAATGGAAGTTAAGATACAATAAGGCAATTTTTATGTTCAAAATTATGTCTGGCTCTGCTCCACCTTCATTGATAAACAAGTTTAAGATAAATGAGTGTCGCTATTTTCACAAAATAATGTTACCACTGCCCAGAATTGATCTGTTCAAATCTAGCCTTACTTACTCTGGTGGTTTATTATGGAATGATGTTTCATCCTCAGTTAATGTCAATACTAGTTTATATACTTTTAAAAATAAGTATCATTCGATCCTAATGAATGAATATACAGGCACATTCACATAATATCTTCTCTTGTCTGGCATTGCATTTTATTTTCCTCTGTGCTAATTTCCTTCTCTCTCTCTCTCTCTCTCTCTCTCTCTCTCTCTCCTCTCTCTCTCTCTCTCTCTCTCTCTCTCTCTCTCTCTCTCTCTCTCTCTCTCTCTCTCCCCCCCCCTCTCTCTCTCTCTCTCTCTCTCTCTCTCTCTCTCTCTCTCTCTCTCTCTCTCTTTCTCTTTTTTTTTTTTTTTTAATTTTTTTATACAAAATCTCCTTTTTGACATGCATTTCTATGATGTTACAACGATTTTTTATGTGTTTTTTTTTCTCCTCTTTTTTTTTTTTTTTTTTTTTTTTTCATAAAGTTGCAGTTGATTTGTTTTCATTGTTATGATTTTCTTTGATTGAGGGCTGGATGTAAACAAGCCATTATGTGTGCTTATTCTTATCCCTTAATAAAAGTGTTTCAAAGTGTTTCAAAAGTGTTTCAAAGTGTTTCTCTCTCTCTCTCTCTCTCTCTCCTCTCTCTCTCTCTCTCTCTCTCTCTCTCTCTCTCTCTCTCTCTCTCTCCATCATCAGTGCTGACTCCACTCTCCTCAAAAGTCCTTCGGATGAGACTTTAAATCGAGGCCCCGTGTGTGAACGCACGCATAACATCTTGCGCACACGTTAAATCCTATTCCGCTTTTCGTAGGAGTAGGCCATCGTGTGCCGGTGGAAACAGATGACATTTACAAAATTGCATACACACGGGGACTGGATGTAAAAAAGCACAAGAGTGCTTATTCCATTATCCTCGATATAAAAGAATAAATCAAATCAAATCAGATCTCTCTCTTACCTATCCAGTCTCCTATCTTGGGGTCGTCTGGTATCACTTAAAGTGGAAAGACGTTAAAATTGAAGACTTACTTACTTACACACTGCAGACATGGTCATATGCCAATGCACAAATAATTACAACATGTCATACTATAGGGGCACTATCAGTTAATAAGATGTACATGTGATACTTTTTATTTTCAGTAGATAAGTTTTAGAAAACAAAACAAAGCACATTGCACTTAGTAAAAGAAACATACGTCGACTTTGCTAAACGCATCCCATACACCATACCCTGCTCATCTCTCTCTCTCTCTCCTCTCTCTCTCTCTCTCTCTCTCTCTCTCTCTCTCTCTCTCTCTCTCTCTCTCTCTCTCTCTCTGTCTCTCTCTCTCTCTCCTCTCCTCTCCTCTCCTCTCCACCCCTCTCCCCCCTCCATCCCCCTTCTTTCTCTCCTGTCCAGTCAGTCCTTGTTAGTTTTTATTGTTAAATCCTTGTTTAATATAAAAATTGAGGTGTTTATAAAACTGCTTTTACTTCCGAGGTTTTGAGTTTGGGTACTCTGTAGTGTTTTTTGAGACGGAAGAAGCTTAGAATATTCAGCAAGCACGCAGAACATCTTGCGCACACGTTAAAATCCCGTTCCGCTTTTCGGAAGAACAGGCCATCGTGTGCCGGTAGGAGTGGATGACAAAATTATAACAAAAAAAAACCAGCATGCACACAGTTGTCGTGTTTAGACACCATTCCTGAGGGAAAAAAAAATAATGGGTAGGCGCTGCACTTGTGGCGACCCGCTCTCCCCGGGGAGAGCAGCCCGAATTTTACGCCGAGAAATCTGCTGTGACATAAAGTGGTATAAAATAAAAATTTAAAAAAAGCACATGCGTACCATCACTCACTACTTCTTTCGCTCGGTCTTTCGCACGACATTCATACAGATCGTTTGGTTTCATTTGCGCACAACCCACAATTTTGCCGCAACGTGTTACAACTCTGTTTAGTACATTTTTGTTTTTGACATTCAGTGTTTTGTACCAACATATCAAAAAAAAAAGAAATGACAGACTCAATAAAGCATCTATAGAAGTCTTGCAAAACCTTAATATTTACTTGAAGACTCGTAAGCTTTTGAAGAAAAAAGATACGAGAATGATATTTATTATGTAACATTTCTGTATTAGTAGTAACGTTTAATTTATCATCGATGACACACACACACACACACACACAACACACACACACACACACACACACACACACACACACACACACACACACACACACACACACACACACACACACACACACACACATGCAAGACATGCAAATTATGTATTTTAACGTGTGCGCAAAATGTAAGAGGAGAATTAATTAGATACCGTCCACTTTAATTAGAATTAATTAGATACCGTCCACTTTAATTAGAATTAATTAGATACCGTCCACTTGTCTTTCTTGAGAGTGGATATATTAAAATTGTTGATCCTTTCTCTTGTTTTGCACCCCTTTTAGCAGCGCGATCTGCCCATTCATTGCAAGAAAGGCCCAGATGAGACGGAACCCAACAGAAACTCACATCTGTTCCTCTTAAAATAAGACAATGTATTAAATGATGAATTTCTGTCACAATATTACAATGCGGTTTTACTGAAGCAGATCTAAGTGAATGTGTGTGTGTGTGTGTGTGTGTGTGTGTGTGTGTGTGTGTGTGTGTGTGTGTGTGTGTGTGTGTGTGTATGTGTGTGAGTGTGTGTGTGTGTGTGTGTGTATGCATTGTACTGCACTGCACATTTTCTTGATGATATTGCTCTTATTTAACTTTTATTCTCTGGCCATGTAATATGCTGTGTATTGTATGTGCATGCATTTTTTCCTTATTATTTTTGTGCTAGTCAAATTTTTCACGTTCATATGTAACCTATTTAAATTGATTTGATTGTACGGCGCGGTGAGCCCATGTTTTTTGGAATTCGCGCTTTATAAGCCTCCATTTTATTATTATTATTTATTATTATCGCATACATACACACATATATACATACATGCAACTCACTCACGCATGCACGCACGCACGCACAAGCACATACAAATCAAAACACACACACACACACACACACACACACACACACACACACACACACACACACACACACACACACACACACACACACACTTACACTTATATAAGCATATATCCGCACGCGCACATGTACTTGAGTTTTTTTTTTTTTTTAAGTCATAGAAAAAAAGAAGAATGATAAAAGTCAAACAACTTCGCAATAATAATAATAATAATAATAATAATAATAATAATGATAATAATGATAATAATGATAATAATAATGATAATACATGGAATTTATATGGCGCTATATCTTGTAAAAACAAATCAAAGCGCTTGCATTCGACCTACACAACACACAATTAATCAACAACAATTTACAGTTTTAACAAAATCGAATGTACACTCACACGCACGCACACATACACACACACGTACGCACGCAGCACGCACGCGCGCACACACACCTATAAACGTTGGACTGAAGGTGTGATGCCAATGAACTAGAAACAGTCTATTATTGTTCCCATTCATAAGCAAGGAAAGCCTAAAACTGATCCCACTAGGTCTGTAACAGTACACATCCAGTGCGTACAGGCACTGATTAGAAGTCTGTGTAACAGTACACATCCAGTGCGTGCAGGCAGGCAGTGATTAGAAGTCTGTAACAGTACACATCCAGTGCGTACAGGCACTGATTAGAAGTCTGTAACAGTACACCCCTCCCTTCCCTCCCCTCTCTCCCTCCCTCCCCTCCTTTCTCTCCCCCTCCTCCCCTTGCCTCCTCCTCCTTCTTCATCTGCTCTCTTCTCTTCTCCTCACGTTTCATTTAACTCTTTTATATCTCCTCCCTTCTTTCTCCGCAATTGCTCTCCTCCCCACCCCCTCTTTCTTTCTTTTTCCCACCTTTTGTTTCGTTTCTCATGTCTGTGCCTGTTTGTCCTGTGTGTCTGTCTGTTTGTCTGTGTCCTCTGTCTGTCTGTCATCGTCTCTCTCTCTCTCTCCTCTCTCTCTCTCTCTCTCAATCTCTCTCTCTCTCTCTCTCTCTCTCTCTCTCTCTCCTCTCTCTCTCTCTCTCTCTCCTCTCTCGTTCATGGATCCGTTTCAAGCATTGAGATTGAATGGAGAACACGCGCATATACATACACACCACTCATACACAACACACACTCACACACACAGCACACACTCACACTCACAGCACACACTCACACTCAACACACACACACACACACACACACACACACACACACACACACACACACACACACACACACCAAACAGACACTGCTTGCACACACGTGTGCTCACATCTATGCATGAATGTACCCACCCACTAAAACACATAAACACATGCGCTCGCATAAAATTAGTACACACATACATGGAGGCATCAGACCTTGTATGCAAGCGCCCGTTCGCATTCAAACAGAAAAATGAGAGAGCTGGAGACAGACAGACCAGAAAGAGAGAAACAACCCTCAATCCATTCATAGATCAACATACGTTGGCATGCAGGAACCATGCCCACATCGACAGTCAAAAGACGACAAAAGAATGCATCCAATGGTGTCCATAACCTAGTGGTCGTAGGGAGCGAGGCATCAGAGACCTCAGCTTCTCCAGAGGCCAGCATATTGAGGTCGGCGCCCATCTCCTCTGCCTCCCTGCTTGACCTTCAAAGACCCTAAAGAGGGCAGGTACCCATTGACAGCTTGGTGAACTGGGGGACTGTACTGAAGCCATGGAGCGCAAACGGTCACCCATCCAACTGGTAACCACGCTCGATGTTGCTTAACTTTGACTTGGAAAAGCGAGTACTCTGAACCACTGAACTATCCCCGGCCCCTGTGGTCAATAGAAAGTTAGCAGTAACAGAGACTTCTGTTAATTTTTTCATTGTCTTGTAAAGTGTCATACACTTTTTCTTCTCTTTTCTCCTGGTCCTCCCCATCCCATCCCCTCATCCACCCTTTTATTTTCTTCTGTTTCTCACCCATGCCATTTTGCTTTCTCATTTGTAGGTTTTTTCGTCTTTTTGTTTTGGGAGGTGGGTATTCTTTGTCTTTCTTTTATGCCAATTTCATTGGGTTCCTTTTGGTTGTTGTTATTGCTGTTTGCGTTTTGTTGTTGATATAATATATCGATATATATTTATATACAACCATTAATATATATATATATATATATATATATAATAAAATATATATACATATATATATAATAAATATATATAATATATTATAAATATATATATATATATATATAATATATATATATATAGGGAGAGACAAACAGAGAGAGACACAGAGACAGACAGACAGACAGAGAGGGTCACAGGGAGAGAGACTCCCCCTTTGTCTTTCCCCTGTCCTTTGTCTTTAAAGGAATCGTGAGTTCAACATTAAATTTACATTTCCATCAGAGAGAGAGAGAGAGAGGGAGAGACAGACAGACAGACAGAGAGGGTCACAGGGGGAGAGAGAGAGTCCCCCTTTGTCTTTCCCCTGTCCTCTGTCTTGAAAGGAATCGTGAGTTCAACATTTACATCTGAGAGAGAGGGAGAGGAGAGAGAGAGAGAGAGAAGAGAGAGAGAGAGAGAGAGAGAGAGAGAAGAGAAGAGAGTCCCCCTTTGTCTTTCCCCTGTCCTCTGTCTTTAAAGGAATCGTGAGTTCAACCCGCGTTCTCGCATCACTCTGCCCCACCCACCCTTCCTTCCCCCACCCCTCCTTCCTCCTCCCGTCTTCCTTTTGTGATGAGCGGTGCAAGGATAGAGGACAGGGAAAGTAGAGGATCAATGTACAGCAACCAGGCAAAGAAAGACTCAGGGGAAGACAGCAGCTGGGCGTTGGTGTTCTTTATTACGTCGTCTCTCTGCTCCCTCCTGTGCTCTGCTGAACTGTTACAGGTCTAACCCAGTCTAACGTAGTCTGCAGACCTATTTTTACTAGTCTCCTTGTCTGCCTAACCACCCCTAAATATATACCCTCCACACGGACTGCAAAGACAGCGCCGCGCGGCAGCAGACGATTCGGCCACTTCAGGCTTAAAATGGAGTAAATTTGTGTTTCCTTACGTGGCTTCAACAGCGATTATTTCGCTGTCCGCCCAACAAAGCTAAACATACTATACATCAAAATAAACTAGGAAACACAAGTTTTAAAATGCACTAATGCACTTTACACAACAATCATCTAACTGCGAGCTAAATGCGATAAAAGCCTCTGAGTAGACACACTTTTAACAGGTTTGTACTAAAACTTTCGATAATAAAACACTAAGAGTCCAGCAGAGCCTAATACTTAATGAATATAAAAAGAAGAATATAATCCACAAATTGTATACATATGCATATTATTAGCTAGCAGTGTCCATGAGATGAGATATTAATTAAATAGCGATGCGAAAACACAATTTCCGATGTACTGCGTGCGCATCAATCTTGCATCAGCCTTGCTTACGAAGTAGTTCGTAAGATCGAAAGAATGAACATCTCTAATAATACAAATTATCTATATTAACATAATCTAACCTAATGTTCATTCATATATAAACCCAAAATATACCATAGATCGATAGTTTAATGTCTGCATTTTATAAAATTCAGTTCGACGAAATTCAAATTCGTTAGAACAAAGAACGAGCGTTAGGCTAAGCGTTAGGCTAATCATCCTGTTCAAACCGTCGTATGCCTAACGATCTACTACAACCTAAATTAAATTATATTTCATTTATCTAAATAAAGTTTATTACACACGATTCTCAATCGCACACTACAGTATATAAAATATTTCTTTACTTATGAATTAGAACTGCTTTTGCCGATCGCGATTTCAATGTTCTTATACTGATATGATGTAATAAGTGAAAATACTAATTTAAAATGAAAATAGAGAATTTTCACAATGGTTGACTTGAATCGAGTCAAGATCAGTCCTTCAACAATCATATCCATGAATATGAATAGATAATATGATTTATTAAAGTTGTTATTAAAAATTTTCTTTTCCTATTTCAGACTGATTCTTAGTGTTCAAAATGCAAAATAGAGTTCTCTCTCTTGATAAATCCCAAATCATTACAATAAAATATATCTCATCTCATCCCACTAACAATAAAATCATAAAAACAAAATGGAATACAAAATAACTAATTAGTTACATATGAATCATAAAGATCAAAGAGATTCAATCATCAACTTCATTAAAAATACAAATATATCCTACGCATAATAAACTACAATACTTTATAAAATGAACAGAAGATCTTATTTGTTCTGACCACACCAAATATCTGTTTAGCTGTTTAAAACTAAATACCCAACAAGCTCTCACACATAGAGCTACACAAAACCACCTGGTTACACTTTCATCTTCCATTAAAGATCTTTCTTCCTGGCCCTTCTGCATCCTTCCTGCCTTCCCTGCAATTTCTGTCACTCGCCCCCCCCCCCCCCTCTCTCTCTCTCTCCTCTCTCTCTCTCTCTCTCTCTCTCTCTCTCTCTCTCTCTCTCTCCCCCCCACTCCTACACTACTCTCGCTAGGCTAATCCTTTGTCTTCTTTTTTTTCTCTCCTCACTTCATCTCTCTTGTTTGCTGATTCCTTTCAACCCTTCCGATTGAATTAAACACGAAAAAGAAAAAAAAAAGTGGAGTGCACAAGGTGACTCGACCCTGTAGTGTGTTAGCGAAGAACAGATACAGACACATGGACATATACAGGCATATGAATATATAGACACACAGACGCACAGACACACACAGACACGCAGGCATATAAATATATAAAACACACAGACACGCACAGACACACACAGACGGACATATACATATTTATAAATGTATATATATACACATACATACATAGCACACATAACACACATACATACATACATACATACATACATACATACATACATACATACATACATACATACATACATACATACATACATACATACATACATAACATAACATAACATAACATAACATAACATAATTATGTAACATACAGACAGACAGACAAACAAACAGACAGACAGACACATGCATTTTGTTGGCATCCTTCTGTCTGGAGAGACAATGGAGTTTTGTGCAGTAGAGTCAGTCTGTTGTGGAACTGCAGGCTGGCTGTGGCTGTAGAGCCCGATCCTCGAGCGACAGTCCCTGTTGCATGTGCTGCAGACAAGAAATCATTATTGTATATATTTAAAAAACAGGCAAGAAAAGAGATAAAGGCGAAAGAAGCAGAAGAAAGAGAGAAATTTTGAAATGCTCTAGCATAACCCTAGAAAGAGGCCATTGCGCCGTCACTATTACCTTTGTTAGAGAAACACAGTGATCATTAACTCCTTCAACTCCATCTCTTTCTTTTTTTACCATCATAAAATGTAGTGCATCTCACCAAAACAAGGTGAGATCAAAATCTTCTCATTAAGATCCAGAAAATGCAGAAAACAGTACTAAAATATTCACGATAGCTTATAGCAATGTAGAAAGATAGTCTCCCTTTACCTGCCATTAGTATGAAAGCTCTGTAGCAAGAAAACGATGTTTTAAGATTTTTGATATAAAACTTAATGGGCGGGATAGCTCAGTGGTCAGAGCACTCGCTTTCCCCGAGTCAAAGTTAAGCAGCATGAAGCGTGGTTACCAGTTGGATGGGTGGCCGTTAGCGCGCCTTGTCAAAAGGCGTAGCATGCACTGTCTTTGGTTGATTAAAAAAAAAGTATGTAACATGTCTTATATTATGTTGTTGCTATGAAAAATGTTTATATTTTGAGTTGTTTCGAGATGAGCTATGCTTTGAAGTCAAACAGAAGAGGATTTCTATTGGGTAAAAGGTTACCATTCCAGTTCATTTGTGAGTGCGATGGCCAATTAGTGTGCATGACTGCCGTGCCCTTATTGTACCACCCTGCTGTCTCTCTGTCTGTGTGTGCTCTCCTTCTTTCTTCTTCTTCTTCTTTTCTTCTTCTTCTTCTTCGCAATTCTTCGCAATTCTTTGCAATTCTTCTTCTTCGCAATTCTTCTTCGCAATTCTTCTTATTCTTCATAATTCTTGTTCTTCTTCTTCTTCGCAATTTTTCTTCTCCGCAATTCTCCTTCTTCTTCACAATTCTTCCTCTTGTTCTTCTTACACACACACACACACACACACACGCACGCACGCACGCACGCACGCACGCACGCACGCACGCACGCACGCGCGCACACACACACACACTGCACACTATAGACCCATTTTCATTGCATGCACAAACGTACACACACACACACACACACACATACACACACACACACACACACACACACACACACACACACACACACACACACACACACACACACACACACACACACAAACAACACAGCACAGGATACAGTCAGTTCACCTCCCTTGTTCAACCCCCCAAATCTGTAACGTCACTGACAGTGTGTCATCTCACAACAAACATGTAATGCATGACAATAATAATTCAGTGGCAGCAGGTGGTGTACATTTCCCACCCCACACACACGCGCGCAGGCGCGCGTGCGCACACACACACAAGCGCGTACCCATACACACAGTAGTAGTAGTAGTAGTAGTAGTAGTAGTAGTAGTAGTAGTAGTAGTAGTAGTAGTAGTAGTAGGCACTCATCAGTCTCGGAAGACTATGGAGTTGCGCTCCAGTCTTTAGAGCGCAAAGCCTGGGCAAGTATGTATGGAGAGCAAGCTGTTACCCATGCAGCAGACCCCCCCTCTCCACGGCACTGGAATGATCCATTTCGAAGGGCATTGACCGATACGAATGGTTCCAGTACTGTTACAGGAGCCACCAGAATGTTGCCATATACCTACAGCCCCGAGCCGCTCTGGGACTCCAACTTCCCGATTTTTCCTCAGGGATGGTGTCTAAACACGACACCTGTGTGCATGCTGGTTTGTTATAGTTTTGTCATCCGCTCCTACCGGCACACGATGGCCTACTCTTCCGAAAGGTTGAACGGGGTTTTAAACGTGTGCGCAAGATGTTCTGCGTGCAAACTTGCATATACAACATCACATTCGACACGGACACAAACACATCCATCCCCACTGCCAAACCACACCACATTCACTGCACAGCCACAGCACACCACATCACCCACACCACACCACGTCATGTACACCACATCCATCACAGCAAAACACCCATCCTTCACAAACCACACCGGCAAAACTCGCACGAGAAAACCGACACCACACATCACGTGCACCATACATCCTCCTTACTACCATTACCACATCACAACATCACCTTTCCACACCTACACCACATCACCTCGCTTTTAACTCATCACCACATCACGCCTGTACGACATCGCATCACCTTTACATCACCACATCACCTTTCCACACCTTCACCACATCGCATCACCTTTACCACATCACCACATCGCACCACCTTCACCACATCGCCCATAGATCACATTGCCCTACCACATCACCACATCACCCACCACTTCACCACGTCACATTAACACACCACATGTGTTATCACATCACCCTTGCCACATCACCACATCACCTTTCCACAATCCCTTTCAACATCACCCTTACCACATCACTGCACCACCCTTGCCACATTCTAACATCAGCAACTCACCTTACCATATCTCCACACGAACCTTGCCACATCGCTTTAACCACATCACCGACACATCACCACATCATCCTTATCACAAACCTCCATCCCTATGCACATAAAAAACCACCACTCACCACAATCACATCACAGGACCACATTGCTTTCCCTCATCAAAACATTACACCACACACATCACACACACACCACATCACACAACCACACGCCACATCACACACCACATCAGACACCACATCATACACCACATAACACAAACCCATCACACACCACATCACACACATCACACACCACATCACACCACACACCACATCACACACCACATCACACATAACCTACATCACCCACACCAAACAATACACCCCACCCACACAACATCCACACCACCCATACTTCCCCAACACCACCTCACCCACATCACACCCACACCACCCACACCACCCACATCAACATGACCCACACCACCAAAACCACATGACCCACAGCTTCACACCACACCACAACACACACACACACGTACACACACTCACTAGGACTGCAATGCAAGGACTGCTTACTGTCTGCTCATTGCTGTCTGACTGGTCTAAGGGAAACA